>CM032473.1:26187754-26219769 GCA_019059595.1 Marasmia exigua
TCAAGTCTATTTCATTCAAAGTCTACTTTGATGAGCTGTTTAACATGTTGTGTCTCTTTCAAAAAGGTGACTAGAAGAGCACCCCCCAGTTATGAAGTGGAATTGGACTATGCCTTACCCTAATGGAAAGGACTGTCACAGAATGTATGGTCGAATTCAGTGTGCTCAGGTGTGCATCCAAAGCGCACACACAACAATCATCAGTGTCATTTGTCTGCTCTAACTATCACATAAAAAAATCGTCTTTGAATTGGTATCCTCTCAGGGGTAGAATTTTCCGAAATTCTATGACTTTTCCCCTGATCTTAACTGACCTTCAAGAAACTCGTACATTTGTGTCTTTTTAACAAAAGCATGTTGATGATTTTGTTAAAAAGACACAAATGAACGAGTTTCTGCACCATACTTATTATGAGGTTCTCGGGATGTAAACGATGAAAAAATAACTGTGTATTTCGTGATTTTTGAAAACAAACAATCATTTTTCCTCAAGGAACATAGGCTCTAATTTAAAAAAGAAACACCTTCCTATACACACACACAACATCAGCTATGCAGATGACATGGTGCTGCTGGGGCCATCTGTGGGGGCAGTCAGAGAACCTCGTAAAGGTGTGTGAAGCTTATGCTGCCAATCATGGTTTGACCTACAATGTCAAAAAATGTGAATATATGGTCTTTGGGGTCAAAGGTAAAAGTCGGGAAGGATGGACCTGAATTATTCCTAAATGGGTCGAAAGTTAAAAGAGTACCATCCTTTAAATACCTAGGTCACTTTATTGCTGATGACCTCAAAGACCATATTGATATTGAAAGGGAACGTAGGGCTCTGGCAGTCAGGAGCAATATGTTGACACGGAGATTTGCACGATGTACGGACGAAGTCAAAATCACCCTGTTTAAGGCGTACTGCCAAAGTCCGTACACGGGCAATCTCTGGGTCAACTACACGAAAAAGTCGCTGGATGTCCTACGAGTCCAATATAATAATTGTTTTAGGATGCTGTTGGGATTGGCCTCGGTATTGTTCCGCGTCGGAAATGTTTGCGCAAGCCCGAACGGACGGTTTTCACGCTATAATACGGAAGAAAACGGCGTCTCTTCTCAACAGAGTGAGGGGTAGTTACAACAGCATCCTGAAAACAGTAGCGGAGAATTATAACTCTCCGCTTATTAAACATTTTGTACGCACACAATGTACAATACTAACAATAGATAATAAGTCATTTGTATTAACAAATGAATGAATGAGGGTTATTAAACCCTCTATGGATTCTATCAGCTGTCAGCTATCAGCCATATATCAGCTGATTGATGAAATTCGTATAATTCGTATGGGAAGGCGATTTTTTTTAAGGTATCATCGAAGGCATCAGTAATATGATGCCTTCGAGAAGTGTTTCAAGTATTTATTAAATCACGATGTTAAAGCAAGTGCTCCGATATTTCTATGCCTTTGGTGACTAACCTCAAGGATTAGATAAGATGCAGGTCTTAGTTAAGTACACAAGTGTGTGTGCTGACACTAGTGCACTCTTCTATTTCAAGTGCCAATGGGCAGGACAAATAGCGAGGAAAACAGACGACCGTTGGGGCGGAAAGGTCCTCGAGTGGAAACCATGTACAGGAAGTCGCAGCCGTGGCAGGACGATCTGGTTCACCAGATCGTCGGTCCACCTTGTGGAGGGCGACCTTCAGGTCGCGGGAATTCATTTGATGCGGGCGGCACAGGACCGATCTGTATGGAGAACATTGGGGGAGGCTTATGACCAGCAGTAGACGTCTATTGGCTGAAATGATGATAATATTTCGATTGGTGACCAGTATGTCTTATTCATATGCCCTTAAACTTGACTAGGGGCAAACTAAACGGTCAATTTTCTGATATCGGGATGGCGCTGGAAATTATAATTGAAAAAGTCTGTGACAAATTATGCTTGCCCAGCTCAGGAATAAAACCAGAGCTAGTCATAGTGCATCACTGAGGCAGTAACCGACCGACTTTACTGATCAAATTGGTGTTATAGCTTACTGGATATGGACATTCATCCTCCCAGTCGGGCCCTCATTTCTGAGGATCGTGATTTTCATTATGCCTGCGTACGACTTCCTTTTACCTGTTGTGGTCTTCTGCGCGGTGGAGTGCTGCGCTCATTGGCATTTCTGCGGTCGCAGACACCTGGTCTATCCATCTTCTTGGATTTCTCCCTTTGGCCTCTTGCACTCCACCTTAGCAGCAACTATACCTTGCCTGTAACGATTAGTCGCTCCAGGTTATCGCCACCTTTGCGAGCTATATGGCTACAGTACCTCATTATTCGCTGCGGGCAAACAGATGTTTATCACTCGAATGTTTATCCAGAGTGGGAAGCGAACCCACGTCTCTTGGGGTAGCAGTTCCACTACTGAATTTGTTATCAGACAAGTTACAAATTACGTGGAAATTCTAGGATTTAGTTGAGTAGAATTTGTAAGAATTTCGGTCTCCAAAACCGTTTTTAGCTTTTAAAATTTGCTTCCCGACAAGTCCGACATCTGCTCACCGTCATTCATTCCCAGAATATCCAGGTAAAGAGCTAACACTTACAAAGCGGGTCTTGAATCCGCCTCGGAGATGCAATTTTAGTGTAGGCGGAATAGTCTGGCGGATTCTGGGCGCGTTCGCGAACAAATCGTATAACGCGTCACGCGGAACTCACAGACTCAATTTCAGATGGAACCCGATTACGGAGACGTGCTCGAGATGCTCAGAAACTAATGGTGTGTGGGATGTTGGACACCTGAGGGTTTGGTGCAGATAGTTACACATCAGATCGAAATCTGCTGAATTTCCTCGATGGATATGAAACCAAATATCGATCGAGAGTCGATTAAAGGAATTGGACAAAGATTTTTTAATGAGATAGGGGGCCGACGGGACATGGCTGGGGGTAGAGTGGGCAGACGACCAGACGGATCACCTGATGGTAAGCGACCACCGCCACTCATGGACACCCTTTTTTTTGCGACACCAGAGGAGTCACAAGTGCACTGCCAACCTTTATACCCCCCTTTCCCCGGATTAGGACTCCCGTACCCTCACTCACACAGCGAAACACAGCACAGTGCTGATTCACGCCGGTTATCTGTGAGGCCGTGTTATCACTTCGGTCGAGCCAGCCCATTCATGCCGATACGTGGCTCCCTACGGTCGAAACTGAAGGTTGATAATATCGGTCCGGAAATACCGTTCATTCCATTGCTTAATTTGTGGCTGTCCATGCTTAGCAGTAGACTTCTTTTTTATGCTAGAGGCGACAAATGAGCAAGCAAATCACTTGATCATTAACATCCGCGAAATCAGAGAGATTGCTAATGCGTTGCCGGCCTTTTTAAAAGGAGTACGCTCTTCTCTTATTCTTTCATCATCATCATCATCTTCAGCCCATTTAAATCCCCACTGCTGGGGCACGGGCTTCCCTCTCACCACGCTATTATTGCGTAATTGCCATACTCACCACGCTTGGCAGACGGGTTGGCGAAGGTTTAGATATAAATGCAGAGTTTTTCTTCTCTGGGTGCTGATGATCATGCCAGCAGCTTTACCTTAGTCGCCTTTTACGACACCTAGGTAAGAGTAAGAATGGCCTATTCTACTCCAATATCCAATTCATTACTTGTTTTTTTTTTTTGACAAAATTCGCATGCTAAAAAATAGTTGTCACCCAGCCTTAGCGGTCGGCTTGTGACAAAAGTATGTTTTTTATCATCCGACTCAGATCTGATTATGTATGTAGACAACGAGTTTTTGTTTTAATTATGGCTATCATCATCATCATCATCATCATCAGCCCATTTATTACAATTATGCACAATTATGGCTATACCTTCTGTATACTCACTTGGCCCAATTCCACTGCAGGGAAAAAGCCTCCTTTATAGAAATCAATTCATCGCCACTACGATGGGGTTAGGCTTAAGCACCATGCTTGCGTTTGCAATTTCAAGGGGAAAATTTGAAAAGTGTGTGGTCAAGTGTCGAAATCAGTTAATGTCACAGCCACTCATTAAAACATTGATGCATGTTTGTTCGACCTATTGGTTTTGCTGAGATCAAATGTGTTATTAATAAAAAAAAAATTAGAATAGCCAGACATTTGGCCACAATCTCATCTGATGGTAAGTAATGACGTAGCCGAGGATGGATCATGTCGTTCTAATAACAACCTATTCACTCTTTTCTTGAACATGTCCAGATAATATCGATCAGGGAACACATTTTCCGGCAGATAATTCCATTCCTTAGCCGTACGCAGCATGCACGTACTTTTAAACCGTTTGGAACGAATTGCCGGTATATCTACGACATGAGGGTGGTAACCCCTTCTCCATCTCTTGTCCCGATGAGGAAAAGGAAAATAATAAACCTGTGGACGAAGAGAGAGGTATTCCCATCACAAGTATCTTTGATTACTTACCGGGAAGCCCCGTTAACTAATTGTAACGGATTTTTCTGAATAAAGCGTATTTTATTTTATTTTTTTATTTAAAGGGGGCCGGTGGAATTAGATCATGTATTTCCTTTGCATACTCTCCAAAATGCAACCTGTAAAACTTTGGTTGCATGGCCGTCACCTCTTGCCAGAGCCTCGCTCTTCTCTACCATGGTGACCACTGAAAACCAGCGTCGTGGCGATAACTATTACCACGGCACATGCTGAGTGAAGCCTATTTGGCACACTATTTTAATTTTAATTTTAGTTGTTTAGTTATTTTAAGTTTGAATTGTAATATCTTTTGTGTCAAATAAATGTTTTTTCTTTCTTTCTAAAAGACCGAAAGACACGCTACCCTACGCCCGTGTTTAAGGCTTAACAACCTGCGGTCAAAAAGTTCAGCGTCGCCAACAATCCTTCTAGCTCGGTTTTCGATCGATTCCAATGCAGCCAGTATTTTGCTGAGATTAAATGTAGTGCATAGATTTTTGAGATATTAACATACGCTAAGCTTTAAAAGCAGGCAATCCAAACGTGGCAACAAAATTTTAAGACGCTCGTTACTTAAACAAGATCCTAAAGCAGGACACTTAAAACGTTAGTCTTAATAAGGAGAAATTCCAGCTTAAGCCCGTGTTTCCTTTATGCAAAGTGAGTGCCGTTTCGGCGACAACACCGTTGCAAAAGTCACAGTTACTATAACAAACACAAGGACTCGCGGCAGACGGAGCCATTTTCATTCATTCATTTTTATTTATTTATTATTCGATATGTGTATACATTTAGTTCAGTTTAGAGCTAGATTGATATCCTACTATTGTTAACACATCATTTTATTACGTTACTTATAAAATTTTAAACACACAATACTTATATATACCCGCAACCCTTAGACCAAAGGCAGCGTTCACTGCCATTGTTCCAAAC
The DNA here is from genome assembly GCA_019059595.1 of Marasmia exigua. Lineage (NCBI taxonomy): Eukaryota > Metazoa > Arthropoda > Insecta > Lepidoptera > Crambidae > Marasmia > Marasmia exigua. The sequence goes on from CM032473.1 coordinate 26,193,157, forward strand.
GGGTCGACAAATCAATAAAATAAAAAAGTACATTCATTTATACACTATTCATTCACCACACTACGAGGTATACAACACTCACACACACACACACACCCACCACACACATGCACACGCATACACACACACATACACCACACACGCATACACCATATGCACACAAACGCGCGCGCGCTGACAACCTATTGTCCAATTTAATTAAACTTAGTTTAGTTTAGGTAAGGATCAAAAACACGTGTATTGTGTGCCACCGTTTTACCATAAAGAGCCTGTCTCTCACAACACAGGGCGACCTTATGTGAGAACAGTCCTATATTTTTTCTTGTAATGGTGTTTTTCTGTATAAATCTTTTTTTTTATATAGTAGCAGTGATTAAGTAACTCTTATCAATTTGACGACCCGTTTGGAACAGTGGCAGTGAACGCTGCCTTTGGTCCAAGGGTTGTGGGTTCGATCCCCGCACTTACAAACATTTGTGTGCATGAACATGTCTGTTTGTATTGGTCTGGGGGTTTCCTATGTATTATAAGTGTGTATTTACAAAAGAAAGTATATTATATGTATATATTTGTAATTCCACTACATACATTAAAAAATAAAGTTTTTTGTTCATAATCTAAGCGCAGTTTAGGACCCAATCGGAAGTGCTACTCGGAACTGGTAGATAAAATAATAATTCGTACATTCACACCCTTCCACGTTTCACCATGATAACCTAATTGGTGGATCATAGTGAACTTCGGCGTGCTATTAAATCCACAGGTACGAGTTGATCTTTTTTTCTATTTATCCATTAGGAAATGAATAAAGAGAAAAAACCGATCAACAGAGTGAGTGAGGGTACCGGAGGTCCAATCCGGGGGAAAGGGGGGATTAAAGGTTGGCAGCGCACTTGTGACTCCACTGGTGTCGCGGGTGTCCATGGGCGGCGGCAATCGCTTACCGTCAGGTAGCGACGCTTAGCGTCGCTACCTGACGGTAAGCGATTGCCGCATTTTGTCGGCGCGTTTTAAGCCCCGACAAAAAAAACGATAGGGTGTAATATATACATTTGAAGTGTCTGAGTGTGTCTGTGTGTGTTTCTGTGGCATCGTAGCTTCCCAACGGATAAACCACAGAATACCAGCGGTGTGATCGGGGCTAGAGAAAAGCAAAAAACGAATCTAGGTAGCTAAAATAAATGAAGTTTTCTTCACGTAAATTGCATTTTTTAGTATAGAAATTATTAGAAAACATGGAATTGACAGCACAGATTAATTAAGCAGCAAAAATTCAGCTCTTTCCAACATACAAGCAGAATTTTAATCACAAAATCAGGAATTTTGAAATTTTTCCTCCTGTTTAAGCTTTATGAAGGATAGTTTAAAACTGAGGAAGAATTTTTGCATGTTTCCGTCTTCTCTATAGCGCTTTTAAAAGTGAAGTAACAACACCTTCGGTGCCAACAATTTGGAGCAGTTTTACTGCACTTCTAATATCTCTTAAGTTTTATTATTGCGAAAAATAGGGGCGTAGAGGGGCATGCAACCCATCTGACGGTAAATGGTAACCGCCGCTCATAGACGTCAAAAATACCGGAGCAGAGTCATGCCGCTGCCTACCACGAGAGAAGAAGTATTGTTAACCCCAAAACTGATTTTTTATTTTTTTTATGTGATTAGTGGCAGATGAGCAGATATGATGGTAAGTAATCCGTCACCCATAGACACACGTAACGCCAGTGGAGACAAAAGTGCGCTGCCAAACTTTGCTCATACCCCGAATTTAGAGTCCGGTACCCTTACTCAATCGTCAAAATACGGCACATGCGCTGCTTTACGACGGTTTTCCGTGATGCTGTCGTCATAGAGTAACTTACAATACTGAGATAGAGGCCTCATATGGCTAGTCAGTACTGGCGCTATCTAGAGTAAAACGACCAATACTCAATGGTTATGTAGCACGGCCACCTTCGAGAATCAGTCAGGGAGACGGTTGAAAAAAATATCAAAAAAAAGTTTATTTGCTAAATAACTTTCCAACACTACTACTTTTAGTGTCTCAAGACGAAAGTCTTTAATGCGTGTGTGTTGCCATACGGAACCGAAACGTGGCCGCTTACAATGTGCCGATTAAGGAGGCTCAAAGTCACCCAGAGAGCAATGGAGAGGGCTATGCTCGGAGTCTCCCTGCGTGATCGTATCAGAAATGATGAGATCAGCAGGAGAACTAAAGTCACAAACGTAGCCCAAAGGATTGCATGCCTCAAGTGGCAATGGGCAGGGCACATAGCGAGGAGAACAGACGGCCGTTGGGGCGGAAAGGTCCTCGAGTGGAGGCCACGTACAGGAAGTTGCAGCCGTGGCAGGCCTCCTACAAGGTGGACCGACGATCTGGTGAAGATCGCGGGAATCCATTGGATGCGGGAGGCACAGGACCGATCTGTGTGGGGAACATTGGGGGAGGCCTATGTCCAGCAGTGGCTGAAATGATGATGATGATGACTACTACTTTTCTTCTAGATCTCTAGTTTATTTGCCATACTTTTTAGCGTTCCGTAGCCAAATGGCAAAAAACGGAACCCGTATAGTTTCATCATGTCTGTCCGTCTGTCCGTCTGTGTGTCCTTCCGTATGTCACAGCCAGGATAGGCCTTTAAAAATGATGTTGAGGTTTTTAACTTAATTTTTTTCTAAACACAATACTTTGCGCAAGAGACGCTCCCAAAGTGTTAAATGGTCCGTCCGTCTAACTTCTATAATAAATGAATCATACAACTAAAAAAATATATGATGTACATAATCATGAAATGTCGACGACCCGTTTGGAACAGTGGTAGTGAACGCTGCCTTTGGTCCAAGGGTTGCGGGTTCGATCCCCGCACAATATAAACATTTGTGTGCATGAACATGTCAGTTTGTATTGGTCTGGGTGTTTCTATGTATTATAAGTATGTATTTACAAAAAAAAAAGTATTATATGTATATGTTTGTAATCCCACTGTTGATTCTGATATCCATAACACAGGTGCTTGAGCTACCTATCTCGGAGTCAGATCAATGTATGTGATGTTGTGAAATATTCATTATTTATTTATGAAAACTAACAACGAAAATTGGTTTGAACTAGATATAGTGAGTAGTTTTTACTAATACGTTATAAACCGTAAACCGCAATTTACCTTCCATATATCTTAATTGCTTCTACGGAACCCTTCATGGGCGAGTCCGACTCGCACTTGGCCGGTTTTATTTAAAATTGCTAATGTGGGCAGGCGGCCTGAGGTCATTGTTTCGAAAACACTTTTTACTAGGGTGATGTACAAATTCATAGTGACATCTACCGATATAATGCCGAACCAAGTGCTTGATTGCTTTTTAAAGCTACATCTGCTTTTTACAAGCTCCATCTAACGAAAACTGTTAAACTATTTTTCCTATACTAAAGATAAAAGTACTAAGCGAAATGACCCTGGCCATGGTATCAATCCTAGACTAGGGGGCCAAATTCACGGGTAAGGGCAAAAGGTTGGTAGCGCAGTTGAGATATCTTCTAGTGTTCCGGGTGTTCATGACCAGAGGCAAACGCTTACCACCAAGTGGTCCGTTCTGCTCGTTTGCCAACTTTCACTCATAAAAAATACGATCATTTTATTAACCACTGACAAAATGAGTTGAAGCTTTTACACACACACGTTAACAATAGAAAATAGCTTCACCATAAAACAAACTCATTTTATTTCCAATTCGATTTTATACCAGGCTCTGTATGAAACACAATATTGGACAGAGTCAAGTGAAAGCCGTAAAATACTAGATTTAAGATCCGAGACAGCCAATGAGCTGCAAAAAACCTAACTGTCACATGCCATGACAATCTGGCCAATGCCCTTTGCACCATTATTCGGATTGAAACAAAGGACTGAACGTCTTGGCTAGTGATGATCCTTGGCTACTGTCGATACTTTTGCTATCGATCATTTGGTTACATAGTCTTGAATTGATATTTTTCATAACAACATATGAACAGTTGATGTATATAACAAATTGTATCTAGGATATTCACTTTTATCTATGGGAAATAAGGACAATCGGGTAAGCGGGTCACCTGATATGCGATCACTGCTGACCGAACATTGAACATCAACAAACTTATTCTTCAAAGTTCTTTGATATACCTAAATTCCTTTATCCTGAATCCGTACTCTGTGGTCTTAGTGGCAAAATACCATCTTTTTATTGATTATGAGCTGGCTTCACACTGAGCCCAACTTTTTGGAATTGCGCATCACGAAGGCGGTGGAAAAGCGTTTTCAAAGTCTGCTTTTTCGATTGTACCTCATTCATGTAAAAGAAGCAAAAGTACCTCAGAAGCGCACTCTGCGACCTAGAGCTTGCAAATTACCGATAGGCAGGCTAGAAGGCTTTTATTTTAATTTTAATGTTTGTCATTTCACTCTGTTGAATGGAAATATTTTTGTCGATAGATTTCAAATATTTGTCTGTATCGTGGCATCACTAGTACTCTTGTGCAAATGTTGAATGCAGACGTAATATATTTCAGTTTGTTCTATTTTGAAGGACTGCGTTTGTTTTGAAATTGGTACTCAAAACGTTTTATTATACATTTTTTTTGTTTCAATTTCGCGATGAATAAAATAATAATTTGAGTGACTGCTCATTTTCAGTATGCAAAAGAAAATTTATTGTTTCAGTGTCATTTGTAGAAAAAGAATTTACCCGCTACGATAAGGTTATCATTCGTTTTTGTAAAGTTGACAATGTATATGATGCTATCTTAAAATCATCATCAGCCTATCGCAGTCCACTGCTGGACGTAGGCCTCTAAAATTGTTCGCCACTGTGATCTTAAAATATTTATATCAAAATCATTTAGGCCTACACAATTGACACTGATAATTTCTAATCAAAAATCTTAGGTAAAATTAAAGGTTTGACCCGGGAATGGAACCAAGGTCTCTAGCACAGCTGTCGTTTTAAAGTGCAACCAAGGCAGTAAACGCCAACCAAGGCCGGTAACACATTAGCGATCCCTCTGATTTCGCGGATGTTCATGGGCGGCGTTGATTACTTTCCATCAGGTGACTCGCTTGCTCGTTTGTCTGCCTCTAGCATAAAAAACGATATGATATAAAAACACAAACATCCTTGACATATTACGCAATAGATTATAGGTCTTACGGCCGCACTCAGAGACGTCATTTAAGCTAATGTTCATTAACTTTTTATTTATTTATTTATTCAGAAAATCAACAGCGTTTACAGTTAGTTAAACAGTTGAGTATTTATACAATAGTAAAGCCAATAATAGATTTTCTTTAACTTACTTATAGTGCCAACTTAATTTATAAATGTTTACATGCAATCGCTTCGAAATATTATGTTGTCTAAGAACAAGAAAAAAGATAATTATGTTTGATTGTAGCAGCTACTTAATATACATATTTATTTTTTTCGTGATTTTTATCATTGATCGGGCAGGTGCCATAGTCTCTCCATAGTACCAGTTAACCGGTCCACTAGCACCTCGACCCAATAGCCCAGCTCATTTTGTTTTCCATTATTTTCAATAGTCTTACGCCAACCGGGGACCGTCCTTGGCTACACTTCTGTAGTGTATACAGGGATAGTCGCCGGCTGGTGTCACATCACATTATAGTAAAACTGTCAATTGAACGGGCCTCTACGTGTTGGCTTCGGCCCCACGCACGCCTTCCAAAAGTCCGGGACATAATTCCCCGTGGTTATGGAACAACTGACAAACATAATAGTAGGTGTTTTTTGGGCATTTCACTTCACTTGATTTTTTTCGAAATCGCTCTCTGCGTTCGCTCAGTCGCAAAAAATCAAGTTAAGTGAAATTGCCCAAAAACAGATAGATAAGTGTTAATTTAAAATGCGGTTACGTTAGATCTTAAGGTCATTCTATTGTGACTAATACACCGCTGCAGACACGTTATAAACAATATAATGAAGTTGGTCAAACAAAAAGAATCGCTTAAATTAGAATGCATCTGTCCTGCGTCATCTAAAGAGCCAAAACGACACGGAAATTTGTTACCTAATACAATACGTTGTATTGTTTGTGGTCCGTCTAATAGTGGAAAAACCAATTTAGTGATAAGTTTATTATTACATAAAAATGGTCCAAGATTTCGTAACCTATATGTGTATTCAAAATCTTTGTATCAACCTAAATATTTATATCTTGAGAAGGTTTTGGACATGGTTCCTGGAACATCATTTAATAAATACAATCATAATGGTGAAATATTGAGTCCACATGATGCTTTACCTGATTCGATCATCATTTTCGACGACGTTGCTTGTGAGAATCAAAACAACATTAGAGATTATTTCGCCATGGGGACGCCATAAAAATATAGATTGCTTCTATATCAATCAAACTTATACAAAAGTTCCAAAACAACTTGTCAGAGACAATTCAAACCTCGTGGTTCTAATTAAGCAAGATGATGTTAACTTGAAGCACGTATATGAGGAGCATGTTGGTGCTGATATGTCATGGTCTCAATTTCGTGAGATGTGCTCTTCTGTTTGGAATAAACCCTTTAGCTATCTTGTTATTAATAAGGATTGTGACAAAAATAACGGATGCTACCGATTTAAGTTCGATACATTTATAGTAATAGATGAACATACATAAAGACCGCTGTGTTATTTTTTAATCACTCGTACTCACGATTTAGACCTGAGCGGAATACTTTGAAATGGAGAAAAATCTTAAAGAACAAATTGTAAAATCAGCAGCAGCTGTTAAAAGAAAAGTTGCGATGATAAAAGATGTTGAAAATACTAATAATAAAACATTAGAAACAATATTGAAACCTATTGTTGATCCACTTACATTATTAACAGATAAAAAAAAAAACTCTCAACTTAACAAAGATGAGCACTTTGAACCAGTGATGAAAAAGTTTAAAAATGATAATAATCAATCATTTGAAGACGAGAACCAATCATTATTTGTCTCTGATGAAGATTACAATGAATCTATTAGTGAAGAAGATGAAGACGATGAACAAGAACAATACAACGATTACAACAAAACCCTTGTTGTATCACCGTCTGAAGACCACAACGTAAGCGTGGGATCATTCAAATCTGTACAGTCATCGCCAAGTCTTAAGAATCAATCACTGTCATGGTCAACATCGTCTGAAGTAATGAAAGATGTTCCGTTTGGAATCAGAAATGAGCGGGGTAAAACTGTTACTAGGCAAAACCCGTGTTCATGACGACGGCGTTATTCTTAAAATAGGAACACTTACTGTTAAAAAAACGAATGGCTTGAATGAACTTCTTTTCAAAAAGAAACCAAATTTAGATGCTGTAACATATGATGATTTACAGAATTACAAGTTACTTCTTATAGAAACCAATGCTCATCGACGTAATTGTGAACCATCCAAACCTATAAACAGCAACAAAGGATTTAAATATATGAATGTAATTAAACCTTTGTTCAAATTCTCTCGAAATCCAACTACAAGTGTAGAAAGTATTCCTCAAGGTAAAGGTATTTCTCTTTTAAAGACAGTAAAATCAAACACGATTTAGTTTACTGGGATGATCCAAACGAGTTAGTCGAACGATTACAGTTACTACTTGCATCTTGGGAAGCGGGTAACACTGGTGTAAATAATGAAATAATTGCTATTATTTCGGAACTGCATGAAGCTGGTATCATAGATGTGGAACATATAAAGAAAAACCAGGAAAATTGGCAGTATTCTTTCCGTAGTCAACCCATCAAGACAGCAATGAATATAGACAAGTTCGGACATCATGTTCATAAGCGTTTACGATTGACAGAATACATTGAAAACTTCAATGAAACATTGGTGAAATCAGATACCGGACACTACGATTTAAAATCTTCTAAATTAAAAGGGCTATCATATCCAATCGAAGACGATGAAGCAGTAAACAAAGCTTATTTAGACAAAACCATTCAAGAATTACGAAATGAAATTGAAAAAGTGAAGCTCGAAGTAAAAATTTCATTTGAAGAACTTGGAAACCGTTACAACAGAACATTTGAATAAATCATTTTACTCAAAGTCGGAAATAGACAATTTAATTCATGTAAAAATAAACAAAATGAGCAAAAAGGCCATAATTGATGAACTTCACAAAGCAGTCAGAAGAAATTTTCCGCGTAGACGCACATTTATAAAAGGAATTGATGATCTCTGGCAAGCCGACCTCATAGATTTACAAAAATTTTCACATTTTAATAAAGGACACAACTACATATTAGTGGTGATAGATACTTTGTCAAAGTATGTATGGACAAGTCCCTCAAAATCTAAAAAAAAAAAATGTGTTGCTAACGCAATGCAGCAGATATTTAAAAATTCATCCAGAAAACCTAAACATTTACAAACAGATTTAGGCAAAGAGTTTTATAATGATGTTTTCGGTCAACTGCTAAAAAAATATAATGTTAACCATTATTCTACTTACTCCATCAAAAAAGCTTCGATTGTAGAGCGAGTCATACGTACTCTAAAATCACACATCTTTAAACTTTTTAGTTTATACGGTTCCTATCGATGGCTGGGTAAATTACTAAATACTGTGATAGATAACTATAATAGCACTACTCATCGCATAACTAAATTTAAGCCCAATGACGTTAATAATACAAATGAAATGGTTGTATTGCGTAATATTAGCAAAGCGTATAGGAATCGAAAACACTTAAAAAACTAAGTTTCTAGTAGGTAATCATGTACGTATTAGTAAATTTAAAGGAGACTTTTACAAAGGTTATACTCCCAACTGGTCTACTGAAATATTTACAGTAACAAAGGTGAATAATACAAATCCACCAACTTATCTTCTGGAAGATAAGAATAAACAGGTTATATTAGGGGCTTTTTATGAGTATGAATTACAAAAAACTAAATACCCAGATATTTACCTCATCGAAAAGATTATTAGAAGAAAGGGAGATAAATATTTTGTGAAATGGTTAGGTCTCAGCAATGAAGAGAACAGTTGGATAAACAAAAACGAGATAGTTTTGTAATATGAGATATTTTTGCAATATAAGTTTACTTTTAGACCAAATCTATTCATTCTAAACATATCAATGAAGGAGGGAAGTGGTATTATAGACAACGTAATAAACTATTTACCGTTCGAGCTACATTTACCTGGTTATCAATATTGTGGCCCCGGAACAAAGCTACAGAAACGTTTAAAAAGAGGTGATAGAGGTATAAATAAATTGGATAAGGCTTGTATGTTCCACGACATTGCTTACAACGATAACGATTCAAACGTTCGACGTGAGGCTGATATGAAACTTTTAAATATGGCTAAGAAACGATTAAACGCTAAAGATGCGAAAAAGGGTGAAAGGTGGCATCGTGGATAGTAAAAAATGCTATGAAAGCAAAACTAAAGGACAGGTGCCGGTACTCGCTCATTTATGGCAGCTGTGAAAAAAAATTAAATCTCAAATGAAAAAGTTGAAATCAAAAGGCAGTTCCACAGCAATTAAATGCGCTTACGCCGCAGCCAAAAAAATATTTAAGAATAAAAAAGGCACTCGCTTGCCGCGCTGTATTCCTCTACCAAAATGTGGTGGACTGCTACCTTTAATCCCGATCTTTGCGGGGTTATCGGCTTTGGGTTCCTTGGCAGGAGGAGCAGCCGGTATAGCAAAAGCAGTGAACGACTCTAAGGCAGCTCAGAAAAGTCTTCAAGAGTCTGAACGTCATAACAGGATGATGGAAGCGGTTGCGGTTGGCAAAGGATTGTACATCAAACCTCATAAAAAAGGCGCAGGGTTATATTTGAACCCTTCAAAAAACTAGTTAAACGGCTGCCTAGACGTGCACTAACAGATTTAGATATATTAGAGCATGCTGCTGATATACCATATTTCCGCGGAGTATTTATGAGAAATACACTTCCATTAAAACCTCGAAAAATGGAATGTGCAGTACTAAACTTGGATAGGCTCTGCTAATCCGGGGACACACTGGGTAGCCTACGTCAAACAAAATGATTACTGTGAATACTTTTGATAGTTTTGGCGACTTAAAACCTCCATTAGAATTAATAAACTATTTAAAAAACATGACTATTAGTTATAATTTTGCACGGTATCAAAAGTTCGGTACTATGAATTGTGGTCATCTCTGTTTACATTTTTTAAAAAAATATTGGAAAAATCATTTAAATAAAGGACAAGTAAATAATCTTTATCAGTATAATAATGTCTTTCACTGTGTCTATAACTGACAGAGACGCTTTATCAATAACAAATTACTCTCCTACATTAGAATTAAGTGGAGAGTATGAGTGCGGTCTTCTGTATTTTTCTACATTCAACTCTATTCCTAATATAGATGAAAGAAACAATAAATTTATTACGGTAATAATGGAGTAATAGAAATACCCGAAGGATCGTATGAATTACAAGATATTTGTGATTATCTTCAGTGCAACATCAAAAATGCTACATTGAAGTTAACTGCCAATAACAATACTTTAAAAACGTGTATTTTTCTGTTCAGAAGATGTTGACTTTGATAAAACAGATTCGATTGGCAGGATTTGGGTTTTGGTCTTGAAACGGTAAAAGCTAATATAAAAACCGAGTCTCCGTATCCTGTCAACATTCTACCAACGACAATAGTACGCATCGAATGTGATGTTGTAAGCGGATCGTTTGTGAATGGAAAAGCAAGTCATATAATTTATGAATTTGTGCCAAACGTACCACCTGGTTATCGAATTATTGAAATACCTAAGAACTTAATCTACTTTCCTGTCAATCAAAGTTCAATAACCGCTATCAGTATAAGATTGTTAGACGGAGAAAATAAACAAATTAACCTACGCGGTGAAGAGGTACAGCTGTATTTACACTTTAGAAGAAAATGTTAAATTTCAATAAAAACCTAGCGGTCTCTCGAAATCAAACCAGTTCCAAGAGGACATCGCATAAAAGAGCACCACTTTATACGAAAAAGAAGCTGACCAAACAAAATAAGACATTTTTGAACTTGGATTGATAAAATGAACATTTTAAATATTGCACAATCTCCGTCACATGACAACAGCATTGAAAGTTTTGAATTTCATTCCTACAAGCCATATGTAACAAGTTTCAACAAGAATGATGAAATACGAATACCCATTAATCAACAAGATTTATACGTATTACCTGCGCTCAGCAGTTTGTATATCGAAGGCAGAGCCGATGTGTATAAACATAACAGTACTACAAAAGAAAAGGAAAGAGTATCAAATGTACATTTTGTCAACAATTTCGCTTTATTTTTATTTCAAGACATTCGTTATGAAATAAACGGTATTGAAATAGATAGAATCAAAAATGCGGGTATTACAACCACAATAAAATCGTATCTATCGTTAAATGATAGCGAGTCTAAATGTGCCAATGTTTGGGGTTGGTCCCCTCATGGTATATCCAATACTAATAATGGTGTATTTTCAGCCTCTATTCCATTAAATAAAGTATTAGGTTTCGCAGAAGATTATGAAAAAATCATTATAAATTGTAAACATGAATTAGTTCTTTTAAGAAGTAACACAAATCTTAACGCTTTGAAGTTAAGTGCTGGTGAAGTTGTTCAGGATATAATAATAAATAAAATAGTTTGGCGAGTCCCACATGTCAAAGTATCAGACCGCGAAAGAATTAATTTGCTAAAACATTTAGAAAGAGACCGAGCGATAACAGTTGCGTTTCGTAATTGGGACTTGTACGAATATCCATTGTTACCCAAAACCCGGAAACATACTTGGTCTATTAAAACTTCATCACAGATTGAAAAACCTCGAATGGTTGTGATTGCTTTACAAACAAATCGCAAACATAATGCCTCCATGTCAATGGCGGAATTCGATCATTGCTCTGTACGTGACGTTAGGGTTTTTCTAAATTCAACCTACTATCCATACGAAAGCCTAAATATCAGTTTCTCTGAAAACAAATATTCATTAATATACGAACAATATGCAAGATTTCAACAGTCTTATTACGGACGCCGAGCTGAACCGTTGCTGAGTTTTAAAGAATTTAAGGAGTTCGGCTGTCTTCTGCTCATCGATTGTTCCAGATCACAGGACAATTTAAAAAATTCTGTCGTCGATGTTCGTGTTGAAATAGACGCTGAAGCGGAGATACCCGATCAAACTTCCGCTTATTGTTTGATACTTAACGATTGCTTATTTGAATACAAGCCTTTAAGTAATATTGTGAAGAAATTATCATGAATAGCAAAACGGTTATTGTGGATCTGCAAGGCTTTAAAAATGAAAAAAATGATTTCATATTAAAAGAATTAGCAATTAGCACAAAAGAATATACTCAAACATTTTTAATAAAGCCTCCCTGTCCATTCTCGGCACTGACTATCGAGGAAAAGAAACGCGTACGGTGGATAGAAAGAAACAGAGGACTCCGATGGAGCGAAGGATACATTGACTATAGGGAATTTAAAAGGATTATAAAACCCTATTTTGATAAATGTAAAATCATAGTAAAAGGAGAAGAAAAAGTAAAATGGGTACGAGAAATATGTGATCATGAAAATGTGTTAGATATAAGCTCTAGGGATATACCTAATTTAGACACTTTAAGTAAATTATATTGTCAAGACGTTTTAATGTATAATTGTTTTTACCATAGCAACTACTGCGCTTTAAGAAATGTAATTTGTGTAAGAAAATGGATTATAGAAAATAAATTATCAACGTCTGTTTTCTAATAAAATGTTTTTAAAAAGAATAATGTATTTTTTATTAAATGCCCAATTATCACCTACTCAAATAATTGATGACTAAAGGAAATGAAACTCATAACTACATCATAGTTATTTATTAAATTACGATAAAAACATGCAGTCAAAAAGCGGTATACAAATAATGTAAATAAGGAATTCCAATGATCTAGGTTAAGTTTTATAAATGCCACAGTAACTATGCAAAAACAAACAGTAAAGTATGAAGGAGTCAACATTGTTTATTCATTAATTACCATATCACATAAGGTAACTTAAACTGCTAATAATAAAAACCATCTTAACAAAATGGAAATAATAAATAAATAGGACCAATTCGACAATTATAATCTGCTCCAACTACGCACATGAATACCTCATCCAGTCACGCGCATGCCTACATCGATGTATTTGCTGTAAAGTTTCTTATTTCATTTACGCTTACACTGCCATACGGGCTGACAACAAATATTCTACAGATATCACCTAGATACTACCTAAATATCAGTATCATAATAATTGCAGATATTTTAAAGTAATGTAATACTTTGATGTACTTATGCACGTCAAAATTGTATTGTATCTGTACGGTTTTTCAGTAAGTGAATTTGTTATTCTTATGAGTTATAAATGACTTTAACCATTAAAGGATAGGGTAAGCACATTAGCGCCGTCATTTGTTTTAAATTCTAGCTATTAAACCGGATCAATTTTTAACAATTTCGAACCTCCGGCTCCTCGGAATATCCATTATACCAACTAACAATTATTCAATAAATTAAAAGTAGGTATGTGTTTTTCATCAGGCTGGAGGTTCTGTTTATTAGCTAACAATTTATATAATTTGTAGCACTAGTGGGCCATACCTATCGCCTTAAATTAATAATTATTAGATAAGTACATTGCATTACAGTTAATTTTGATTTAAATGTCTCTCTATAGGCGTATCCGTGACAAGATATCCCACGCATAAAGTCTATTTGAGAAGTTTAATTTTAAGAAAAGTATAGATTGTAGCCTTAAAAAACTAAGGCTATATCCACACAATTTCTTTGAAATTGTGTTCACCACCCCCTCCGTCTGATCCAATATCGGGTCTATAGGATCCGTCACCACATACTGGGCGGAGAGAAGGACGTCCTCGGACTCATTGTCCCAACCATCCTTCTCACAATCCACAATTTCAATCCGGATAATACGTCGGGCTCGAGAGCCCGACGTACTTTTCCTTATAAATGACACCGATGTTGGATCAGGGTGGGGACGGTGCTTGACACAAGATGTCCGCACTGGATTTACACGCTTTGCAGAACGGCGAGCGCGAGCCTTTATTATCTTCCTCTGCAGAGGCGCCTCTCCTAACTCCTCCGACCAAGGTGGGAATATTTGGGACCATCCTTCTAAGGGGTCCTGCGCATCCTGCAGAGGCGAAGGTGGGTACTGCTCGCCATCGCGTGTAGCTTTGGTAGTGTTCTGAAAAAAGAAAACAATAAGTTACCTCGTAATAAATGAATAAATGGACTGCACTCTCCAGACAAATAATGTATTCGTATTAAAATAACTTACCATGTTTTAAGATGATAATGTTATTAGATGGGTTGTTAACTTTTTGCTGCGTGTCTCCAAAGCAAGTATCATTCTCATGCGCTTTAATGAAATATATACCACACGTATTTGTACGTGTGAGTTTGTAAGTGAGTGGAATTAAAAGCTGACACAGTGCATTTTTTCTTCATGTGTACACGTAGGTCTGTGTGTGTTCATCAGAATACACGTGTCCAATAAAATAAACAAGTTCAGACATGATTTTGTGCTAAAACTGTATGTAAAATATGTTGTAGGTACATTCAGCTACACATCAGGTAACCACAATCTGTTAAATTTTCTTGATCGATATTGAACCAAACAGGTTTGACGTAAAGATGAGAATAGATTGAAGAAATTTAGAGATTTGTGTACATTGATGTGTACCTGTACTTTCTCTCTGTAATCTTGATAAAATCAGATCATATTAGAATGAAACAACGTTTTATATTTACGACATTAGGTATATTCATTTAAATAATAATTAATGTTATTAACATTTCAACATTTTGTCTTAAGTAGTCGAGTGCACAACTCTTTAAATTAGGTTTTCTATGTTATCATTTTAACAAAAACAAATTTTAAAAATGGCCACCTTATGACCTCATAAAAAAGTTAAATGTTTTATTTATCATCTTCAGTAAGAACACAAAATAAACAAAGTTATAGCTATATAAAACAAAGATACGATACGTACCTATTCACATAATATCTATCCCTACCCGGTATTTAAACGTAAGCGACACAATAATTAAAATAGAGTTTGCATAAAAAGGCGCTTACAATAAAAAAGTAGGAAAGGTTCGATATCTACTATCATGGTTGCCACTCAAATCTACAGTTTAACCTTAGTTTATGTCCCTAGATTACAGAAATTAATCTAATTTATTTTTTACATTATACATACTACGCTATTATCATAGAAAACACTGTGAAAACATACCAACATTTCTAAAAATAATATAAATCTTAAAAAATGCTATTCCGATGACCCCATGATAAGGTTGAAATTTTATTTTTTAATATGACGCGTTTGTCGTCATTAGACGACAAAGCTACTTTTTCCTGTTCTTGGGTAAATATTTCATGTTTAAGAGATTTAAATATAATATTTTTTTTTCGTAAAAAAATATTTTTATTTAATACCTTAAAGTAATCTTTAAAATGAACATTTTTCAAGACCGGTTTTTGTACCCCTTTTGCTTTTTTATATTCCTCTTTTTCTGTTTTAATGCTATACAACTTCGACCTTAGACCTACAAACTCAGATATTAAATTCCCGCCTAGTTCGTCCTTAAAAAGACCTGGCACTTTTTTATTTAAGCCTGGAATGTTGTAACTGTTATTTAAGGGGTAATTGCTGGTATCGAAATAAGGAAGGAAATGTATTTTTAAATCATTATAAAAATCTTTACTTTCGATTGAATAAAGAAAACTGTCAGTATCCGTATAGCAAAGTTTCAACTTTTCATTATAAAAAGGTTTCATAATAGAATAATGAAAATCAAACATATGACTTTTAGATATTTCCAAAACGGAAAAACCAATATATATAGGTTTATCCAAAGTTATTGTTTCAGGTTTCATTTGAACAGCTACAAAGTTTTCTGTAAAAAATAGTAACACTGTGAAAATTAGGTCTAGATATCAATCGCTCAGCACAAATACTTTTCTTTGTTTTATTCTTATCATCATTCCATTTATTTACCAATTTCACATCAACCCTTTTCTCCGTATCTTCTAAAGTCTTCCCGAAAATACTATTATTCAAAAGTTTAAAAAAATCTTGTTCAAATGCTGATTTTGCTTTTTTTCTTAGTTCAGTATTCATATCTATGTACTGTTTTAAATAAGGACTCTGATTAAATTGAATTACTCTATGAATTTTTTTTAACAATAAACCATGTTTTAAACATGTCTGCAGGTGCGCATAATGGATGACATACAAAAATTTATCGTATAAATTTGGGATTAATTTACATGTTTTTGAACCTGGTGGAATAAACTTTTGCGCACAAAAAGGAAAGTCATTATGATTATCATGCAATTCTTCTGGATATTCTATGTCTACTTCTAGTATGTAACCAGTGTCTCCATTAATTGACACATTTTGAAAATCAATTCTGCTAATTTCATCATCATTTAATAACTTGAAATGTGAGTGAGGTAGATAAGCGCACATAGCAAAGCCGTAGAGATTATTACAGTCAATGTAAACTAAAAAGTTATCTCTTTTTGTCGGGTCATAAGAATTTAAATATTTGTTGTTAGCTTTTGAATACCTTGTTGAACATAAACAAATTCCGCCGCGAATACCTTTTTGAATCATTCGTAATATTTCCAAGTCATTAATTAATTCTAATTTAACGTCTGTTTTTAAAAGCATAGCATCAAAACTCAGACTGGGCGCTGTTATGTAAAAAGCGGGATCTAACTTGTAATTTGTTTTACAAGTTTGACGAAAACTTTCGAAGACGTCTGCTAGTAAAAGAACATCTGTTTTAAGATACAAATCGGTATATTCTCCAAGATTTGATAATTCAAAAGTTTGCCAAACTTTTGTTGCATGTTCGTAATCTTCTGACGAAATGTTACTATTATGCAGTTTACTAAAAAAACATTCCTGGGGAGGGAACTCTTCCTCCTCATACGTGGTCCAAGTAGTTATGTATTCATAAGGATAAACTCCTTTGCGTCTCAATAAATTAAAATGCTTATTAGATGGATAAAACCGCGATAAATGACTAAAATCATTATTATTTAAATTTGCTGCTAGCTTCTCAAGGCTTGTGCCTAAAAATTTAAAAGAGTCCACAAAACGAACTGGTATGATGTCAGTACCATTTACTTGGAAATATTTTGTGAATGAAATATAATTTTCCTTAGTTTTTGCTATTACTTGAATTCTACCTGGCATTTCTCCTAATTCTCGTATAAAAAGATGACTATCATAACCGGCTAAGTTATGAAAAAAAATAGGTACAAATTTAGGCAGTCGATACTTCATATTACAATAAGAATGTGCTGCACCGCGATACCGTCCGGTAAGATGGCAGTGGTCTTTTACTTTATCATCAAATAATATTTTACCACATAGAAAACAGTTTTTTGCTTGAGAAAAATTTGTTCTGTCATAATCAGTTAACGTTATTGGCAACGGTGACTGCAAAATATTATAAATATTAGTTATGTCGGCTATCAGATATTCAAAGAACTTTTCAATACAGGTAGGTCCGCGATAGGAGACAAATTTGTTGAGCGAACTGTCGTAAGAACAAACAATATAGTAAGCAAATGCAGCTGGTGTGTGTTTGTGCAATGATGCTGTGCAACTTGATTCTGAATTGCATTCAGTTGGCTCTAACAACGATTCAAAATCTGCGTACAAAACGAAGGGCATGTCTTGCATACGCTCGTAGTGGTCAAATTGTATTCGAGTTCCTTCATTGGGTAAAATCGTTGCCACACCACTACAAATGTGGGCATCAAGTTTATCGTTGTTGTCAAAAAAAAATCATACAATCTTCACATAAATATACTTTCGAATGATGTTTAGTTAACTGCTTGCGAAGTAATTTAGATAAATCTTTAATAAGACAGTAATGTGTACGTTTTTCTTTTTCAAGGAAAAGCATGTTAACGTGATGTTCTTTTCGGCGTTCGCTTTTGTACAAAGGCCCAACAACGTTACAGTTCTTTTTAAGACCATAAATATTAATACTTATGCGAGGATTGTTTTTTTCAAAGATTTTTATATCCGAAAACCCAACTGGAAAAGAAAGGTTCTTAATATTAAGAACAGTTTTGAAGTGCGGATAAGAAGTCGTTCGATGAGCATTACTTTTAGCAGGAAAAAGTGATGCCATAACACACCATAAAAAGCAATATTTATCAGAATTTTTATATTTATACACGCTCGTTTATGTTTTATGGTTTCAGGCAAATCTATAAAACTTGACGCTCTCAAAGGGTTGTATTTATTAATGTTTACTTCTAAATACAAACTTCGCAGATAAGCCCACCCACTATCTCTATCTTCAAAATTTTCAATTTTTTTACAAAGTAAATGAATGATATTTAAAAACGTCTCTTCAAAATCATAATTTTGATGCAAGTTTATATTTTCGGTTGCAAAAGATTTAATTGAAACAGAATCATTTTTATGCTGAAAAAATTCAGCAAATAACTCAAAGTTTACTTTGATGCTAGAATGCGCTTGCATTCGTGCCGAAAGCAAAAGACGGACGCGTGCGCGCAATCGCGATAAAAATTCAGCAGGATAGACCGACGAGTGCTCCTCGTCCTCGTCATCCCGACCGTTGTTACATTTAACGCGGTAAGAAGCGATGCGACTACGAAAAGCACTGTGTACTTTTTCTATACCATCGCTTTCAACAACTGAACTGTTATTTTTGTGCAAAATACTTTTCAAGTGAGCGGAAAAAACTTTGTTTCTAACAGATACGTCGCATACAGAACAAAAAGTGGTGTTTGACATTGTGGATATGCTTTCACTGTGCTAACAAAACAAGTTATTGAAATAAGTACGCAAATTTATACAAACTAAATTTGCGGAAGAAGGAGTCACTCTTCAAATATTCCCAGTTTATTTTTTTTTATTATTATTGCTGTAAAAAACTCCTTCTTCCGTAAATTTAGTTTTTGCACATTTAACAAATTTTTTTAGCAAACTAAATTCTGGTGAGTCCGTCTCCCCTTGCAGGCGAACCCAAATAACAGACTTCTCGCACTTTTCTAAGCCGCTTAGGTTGCGTACCTCCTCCACGTTGTAGAGACGCAGCTCAGCCAGCAGGTCCCCGTCCAATTGCGCTGTCCGACGCGTGACTCCACCTGGCACTCTACGGGTGAAGAACGAGCTAGGAGCCTCTTTTTTCTTTGCAGGCGTTACCTCGTCGTCCGACTCCGAGTCAAAGAGCCACTCGGAAACGACGCTAGGCGAAGCTTTAGTGTTCTTTGGCGAGCCCTTTGCGATCTTCTTTTTTTTCAAACTGAAAAATTTTTTGGAGTTATTATCATTATATTCTGGACGTGGTTGTTCTAGATAAAGTATGATAAACAGAGAAAATAAATTGATGATGTGGGTATGAATAGTAGACAAAAACGGATATCTAAATTACCTTAAGCTTTCGTCTTCTGACTCGAAGAAGTGGTTTGATTCGACGATCTTCTTCGACCGTTTGTTTCCTTTGTTTTCAGACCTGAAATCCATAAGTTTTTTATCACACATAGTCAGGAGATTAGGTCTTGAAAATCTGTCGAAAATGGGAAATAATGTTATAAAAAACATTAGCATTATAAGACATAGAAAGACAGATGATTATGACAACAAATAGAATAGACAATAAAACCTGGAAAGAGAGATGATTTTGACAATAAATAAGTTTAACTTACGAACATTTTTTCAGAGTTTCTGGGGTCTTCTTGGTTTTCTAGGTCAGAGAGTATCGACGCCGAAGCACTACTACTTGTTCCTTAGATGTCTCCTGGGAGTACTGATACGGTACCCATCCTTTACTGCGTTTTTATTATAGAAAAGTGCAGATTGCGCATTATTTTAGCAGAGGTATTCAACCTTTATTCATAGATATGAAGGGCACGTTTGAAGTTTGAAAAATATACTTCTTGAGAAGTAAACAATAAAAACCTATTTAAGTGTAGTACAATTGTCTGAAAATCGGTAGGAATGTATACTTGTGTTTTATTTTCTAATTTTTTTTTTTCAGAAACCTTTATTCATTCACATTTGCTTAGAACCAGCGTACCAACTTTCATATAACTAAGTAGCTTTAATAATATAACAACATCGTAGGTAGGTAAATAGATGACTATCATTACACACAAACATTCATGTTTTGTATTTCTCTTTTCAAACTCAAAATATAAGTATATTTTTTTGCATTTACATCAAACATTCAAATCAATATATCTCTAATAGCGAACACAGCGTTTGGTTGTTTCAATACCTGCAAATAAATCATCTACTTATATTCAGTCAATTTCGTCAGTTAATTTGACTACTAAATCAACAGGTTACCTACCTCTGACTTTTATGGTTTTCAGCAAAATAATTTTGTTCACATGGTATTTCTTGAAAACTAGCGGCGAAATTATTTGTGTGCATGTTTTATTAATTGCTGATTAAAGATTTCATTGCAACTAACGTTACGGAATGTACAAAGACTATTTCACATTGACCATAAACTAATTTAAATTTGTAAGTATGTTATTTTTAAATTTTAACGATTACAAAACGTCTATACAGAGAAGGCTTTACCTAAATTACCCGTAGTAATTAACTGACCTTTCATGAAAACATCAAGACTTTGTGTATACGTTAGCCACGCGCGCACATGCTAGTGCGCACCGTGGCGATGTAATAACTATTCTGCAGGCAAGAAACCAGCGGCTAAAACAAAACGATCATAAAAACATAATAATTTTAAGCAATAAAAATTAGTTCAAACAGATCAGTTTAAACTTGGCGTTGATTTATTTTCGATTTGCTTATTTAAGGGCCGAGTTCATCAACATATTAAACGATAGTTATCACATTTAAACCGTACCTGAAAAATACTAATCCTTGGTTGAACTATATTTAAAGTGAGATTACCGTTGTTAAAGTTGGTGAACTCGGCCCTAAGGACTTGATTCTGTGATGTATCGAGTTATTGTCGAGTGACATTGGTAGCTATATTTATAATACTAGCGATTCATTCATAATTTCTGCTAAACTACCTAGTATATATTAATGCTATAAGTTTATTTATGAGTATTGGGTATTTTTGTCTATAATAGAAAGATCTCTTGCTATATTGTGATATATGTATATAACAGCGGAAGAGCCACGCCTTGGCATGAGTAATACCACGTCCTCACAGAAAACTGACGTAAAGCAGTGCATGCGTTGTGTTTCGCTGCGTGAGTGAGGGTACCAAGGCCCAACCCAAGGTAAAATAGGTTAAAAGGTAAGCAGCGCACCACCACTGGTGTTGCAGGTGTCCATGGGCAGCGGCATTTGCTTACCATCAGGTGATCCGTCTGTTCGTCTGCCACCTATCGCAATAGCTAAGTCAAGAATATGAATTTTGTACATAATCCATACACACGTTGATTAATCTCTATCAATATTATCGCTTAAAGTCCGTGATTACACCCCAGCTCCAATTCATTAACGCATGCATTGTTTTTATTTTATGCAAAT
Source organism: Marasmia exigua (assembly GCA_019059595.1). Taxonomy (NCBI): domain Eukaryota; kingdom Metazoa; phylum Arthropoda; class Insecta; order Lepidoptera; family Crambidae; genus Marasmia; species Marasmia exigua. Next base: position 26,214,754 of record CM032473.1, read on the forward strand.
TCAGCAGCGCGTCGTATTCGCCGAATGCAACTTGACTATGAGAACCATTATTGAAAAATATCTCAGAAATTAGTAGCTGTATTTACATCACGGTTAAAAACAAAACTAATGATTAAGTATCTGTTATGTTCAGGGGTTCTGGGTTCTGTTCCCGGTCGAGAAAAAATATGATTAGATTTTTTAACATAGCTCTGCCGCTCGAGCTTGTGATCAATACCGACTCATGTTAAGCATAATGTTTTTATGATATAGGAGGCAGACGAGCCGATGGATCACCTGATGGTAAACGATTACCGCCGCCCATGGACACCTACAACACCAGTGGTGGTGCGCTGCTTACCTTTTAACCCCTCATCCCCTGTATTGAGCCTCCGGTACCCCCCTCACGCTGCGAAATACAGCGCATGCACTGCTTCAGGCAGGTTTTCTGTGAGAGTGAGGTATTATTACAGTCAAGCCGACTCATTCATGCCGAAGCATTGTTCTCCTACTGATAAAATAGTGATTATACCTTATCACAAAATAATAGCAATGACTCAGTTTCTTCAATGAAGGCATGTATGTGTCTTACAGTGAGACAATAATTAAGCAGAAACGTATCTTGTATGAAAATATAGACAACATCACATACATTATCATGAACCTGCGACCCTTGCGTGTCAATCAGTACTCAAACCACTGTGCTAAATAATACTAAGTACCTATACATAAAAGTTCAATTACATTTTCTGTATGATGCATTGTAGGAGTGATAATAGGTACAAACAATGTACATCGCCACATCAGGTTACCACATTCTGTCAAATTTATACAATTGGTATTGAACCAAACGGGTTTGACATAAAGGTGAAAATGGTGATTACAGATTTGTTTACATTAATGTATAGCTAACTGTACTTACCTCTTTGACTTTCAAGTAAAGTAAAAAACAAATTAAAACTAGTTAGATAATTATTATTTTTAAATACGGATCGTGATGATTCAGAGGTTCTAGGTTCAAATCCTACTCGGATTTTTTTTTTTCTTCGGAATTTTTAGGCGTGAGCGTTGTGATATTATATTAGTTCTTAAATTGTTTTATATATTGTACTTAATTTAAAAAAAGTTTTATTTTCTGTTCAAATGCGTAAGCATTAAAAATCTGTCTGCAAAAACATTACATCTACCAAGTCACAAGCAAGTGTTTGTGCATCACGTTACACGCCACCGTAAAATTAGCTGACATAGATATATTCCTGCATCGCGGTGGCAAAGTTTTAGTTTGGAGTTTGTATATATACAAAATTGAAACATGGATTTAGTGGATGTCACCTAAGACCGAAACACTCCAGTAGGAGACGGCCGCTCTAAAAAGGTGTAGTAAGACTAAGGTGATTATCTGAGATGTCTGTAATGACAGATTATAACCCGGAGCGATCGGCTGGGTTTAAATCAGTCAGAACAAGATTACTCTCACCACGTTTGGTAAAAAACGCTAAACGCGGTAAAGCACACAAGACGAAAAATGAAACACGGATCAAAATAAATAATGGTTGTCTCCGGACTGCAAAGTTGCATCGAATCAAACGAAGTCACAACAGTCCGGAGACGTAATCCCATTATGCTCCAGTTTTTGTTAAATAAGAGAATCATCGTTTCTAAGTACTATTAACCCACTAAGCTAACAGTGCAATCGGTCGTCTAATAATAAATTCCTCAACTTAGGCACTGAAATGATCGTTCCAGGGTAGACAGACAGTGACAACGATATAGAACGACCTTAAAATCTAACGTTACCGTATTTTAAATCAACACTTATCTATCTGTTTTTTGGGCAATTTCACTTAACTTGATTTTTTGCGACTGAGCGAACGCAGAGAGCGATTTCGAAAAAAATCAAGTGAAGTGAAATGCCCAAAAAACACCTACTCATAATAATAATAATAATTCTCACAACATATCATACGTTGACCTGATTCCGTACTAAGTAGCTTAAGCACTTGTGTTATAGATATCAGAAAACAGAAAATGTTAAATGTTGCAATTATAACATATTTTTAGAAGAAGTCCAAAGTTTGTTTAAGAAAGTTATAACTAGATTTTATTACAAAGGTTAACTACAAATGATGCCGTTTTATCTTGCGCTAGATATTAGTGAATGGTATTTAATAACTTTAGTATCGGTAGTCTTTATGCTTATAAAAATAAGTGTTTTCTTTAGTATCCAACTAAGTTAATCAACGACTCTGAGTGTGGCAAAGAATATAACTGTTTGTGAAACCTTTGTCAACGTAAACGGTGTTGTAAATCAGTGTTTATTCTTTTTTCGATTTTTTTTGTTTTTTTTTGTTTTAAAAGTCAAAACTGCTCTATAACACAGTTTTAGTTAACATAGGTTTATTGAAAGTTTATAAATAACGCTCTATGAGTGCATTCATACCAAACTACCAGAATGCAATCATCCCTTCAACAATATTAAAACGCAAAGATGTAGAAATAACAGAATGACAGTGATGTTTTATTCATGCTTCATCTTTGTCAAAGTTTCGCCCAATAAGTTCGAAACTAACGTAAGACCACGATAGGTCCAATTTACATTTTAATTGCTTCCATCCAGGGTTCCCCAGGGCGATGTTATAACGCCTTTAATTGTGAGGTTAATACAACAGGGGTGGTTCTTTTTTTGGTCCCGAGGTCTATTTAAATTCAAATCGTTGATTGCAAATCGATTTACGAGTTCTTTTACCGTTTTCTTGTTGGATGGCAAAGTACTGCTTCGTAAGCGGTATAATTTTATACTGCTATATCTTAATTAAGGTTTTAGAGGTGTTTGAATGTTTTTTCATCAATAACAATGACAGTGGGATAGCCACTTTTCAGCAAAAATGATAGGTGATACGACGGCCTCACAGAAAACCAGCGTGAAGCAGCCCTGTGCTGTGTTTTGCTGCGTGAGTGAGGGTACCGCAGGGGGGTTAAAGGTTGGCAGCGTACATACCGGAGAAAATTAAAATTGAAAGTTAATTTGTACACGTTATTACGTCACAACCATCATACTCCTAGGTAATTACTCTAAAATGTGACCATCTTCAACAATAATCTTGGAGTTGATTCTCGTATAAATATTCTACGTGACACAAGTTGTTATTCTTTTTAGTTTATCAATCTATATAATATGTCCCAATGCAGACCTAAGAACTCCAAGATCGCTATTATAATGGGGTTAGGCTTAATCACTACGCTTGCCTAAAGCGGATTGGTGATCACAAACCCGAGGAAAAATTCGAAAGATACTTTTAGCTCGACACAGGAATCCAGGACCCCAATATCACTTAAACCACTAAAATAATAGGGCAATTGACATTATAATTATCAAAATAAGTCTTCCAATACTATATGAAGAGATTTTTTTCCTTTAAATGTCTTGAATTCAAAAAGTCAGTTAATTAAAAAAAAACAAAAGACTACCCTATTGGACCTACTTATCAGCCTTAAAGATATTTGTCTTTAATTTATCGCACTAAACCCTGAATTAATTAACTTTAAAACTATTTTAATATACGGAACCCGTGACATCGTTAACACTTTCCGCACTTGAGGTTGTAATGAATTTGCATTCATTGGAACATGGATCCCATCGTTCTTTACATTTCGTATATTTAATGGCTTATTATATTTCCGTCTGAGGTTTTACATAAAAGCTTAATGGAAAAGTCTAACGCGCTAGTAATTTTACTTAAAGGTTTTATTAACAAGTTTTCTTTGTGAATATAATATACATTTTGAAGCGCGTAAGTGAAGTAATTCAAGTTGCTATATTATATATTTATTGACATTATTTCATCAAGTTATTGACAAAACGATAGCAATTTGAATGACATATTATTATAATCCTTTTGACATTAGATTAATTAATTCTATTGTCATTTTTTTATTTATATATAAAGTACTTGACTATTTGAATATCATTTGACAATTATTTGATTCGAAAATGGGCATAAACATAAATTCTACAATATGTATGTTTTTGATCAATTGCACAATTTAATTTGATAGTAAGTAATTTTCTAATTTAAAACTAAACTTGAAATATCTAAACTTGTGTGCGTGTTGGAATAATTTATGTAAGCCATAAGTACACTGTTAATAAATAAATAAATCGTAGTGCACATGTGTATGCGCAGACAAGTATACTCTCTAATTTTTGACTCATATTTTGAAAACTAGTGAAACACCATTCAAAATGAGTGATGTGCAGGATCAACGGCTTAAATTGCTTACAGAGGTATAACTACCTACTACCAAGTAGATAACTTCTAGACCCCGGGATAAGAATTTCCTGACAGAAGAACTTAGGTCCAAACTTGGAACCTAAGTCACGGCTGAAGACATTGAATATTATTTATTTAAGATTAAATTGACGACCCGTTTGGAACAGTGATAGTGAACGCTGCCTCTGGTGCAAGGGTTGCGGGTTCGATCCTCGCACAGTACAAACATTTGTGTGCATGAACATGTCTGTTTGTATTGGTCTGGGTGTTTCTATGTATTATAAGTATGTATTTACAAAAATAAATTATTATATTTATATATTTGTAATCCCACTGTTGATTCTGATATCCGTAACACAGGTGCTTGAGCTACCTATATCGGAGTAAGATGAATGTGATGTTGTGAAATGTTTATTTATTTATTTGATTGCAAAGATATTGCTATATATTTATGTGATATTATGCCATCTTCATCCTTAAAGGTTTTTCTTTTTTTTAAATTTTGCGAGATCGTTTACCGTGTGAGAGCCACGCTTCGGCATGAATGGGCCAGATTGACCGGAGTGATACCACGGCCTCACAGAAAACTGGCACTGTGCAGTGTTTCGCTGCGTGAGTGAGGGTACCGGTGGCCCAATTCGAGGGAAAGGGAGAAAGTTGGCATCGCACTTGTGACTCCACTGGTGTCGCGGGTGTCTATGGGTGGCGGCAATCGCTTACCAACAGGCGATCTGCCTGCTCGTCTGCCACACATGATATTAAAAAA
>CM032473.1:26235681-26262134 GCA_019059595.1 Marasmia exigua
ACTCAGGTATCTATCGACTTTAGCAAAAAATAATATTTTACATTTTAGTACCTGTCGGCCCGCGAAAGTTTTCTAATAGTTCGTAGGTAATGAGTATTTAATATTAAATTCATTATTTTATAATTCTTTTATCAATGTAAAATCGTTATTTTTACATTGATAAAAGAATATAAAATAATGAATTTAATATTAAAGCAGCAAGTACCGTTGTACTTGCTGCTCAAATTAACATTAACAGAACCTGTAAATGTATTTGTAATTATTATAAAGTGTAAATTCGTGGAATCGGCGACAACGCGAGGTTTCTCTTCAGATATGAAGGTCGTGTAACGCTTCTTAAGTTTTGTTAAGAGGACACTGAAGATGGATTTTGATGCTACAACAAAAACATATCAGAACATATATATAAATATATAAAATTATGTGATAGGCGGCAAAGGAGCAGACGGATTGCCTGATGGGAAGCGATTGCCGCCGCCCATAGACACCAGTGGAGTCACAAGTGCACTGCCAACCTTTACACCCCCCTTTTCGCTGGATTGGGCCTCCAGTACCCTCAAATCGCGCAGCGAAACAGCACAGTGCTGCTTCTCGCCGGTTTTCTACAAGGCCGTGGTATCACTGCGGTCAAGCCATTCATGCCGAAGCGTAGCTCTCCCACGGTAAAAATTATAATTGTTTGCTACCCTTTTTTCAATCTAGGAAATCACTGTTACCGAGAGAACAGTTAACAGATACGAGGAAATTGACTTCGCAGATATTGGATGTGTTATAAAGGGTCCCTCATGCAGGAATTACCTCGATTGCGAATTCGTTTTAATTAGAAAAAGTCTCAGCGCAATAGGTCACAAGTCACAAGCTTTAAAAACAGCATAAACCTTTAATTACTTTTAATTTCTTCAAGAGACGAATGTACCCATCTTTTCCTTAATGGCCGGTTACATCAGCGACTGTTCCCATGTCGCGGTGACCACTTACCATCAACCACCATTTTGTTACCCATAAAATATGTACGTGGCTTATGCTACTGTTAGTTGATTACTCCGACCTGTTGTATTTTGAGTTTGAGTTATTACAACTTAGTATAGGATATGGTTGAACTTTATAAAAAAAAGAGAACGCAGGTGTCATTAATTTTTAAAGTTAACATTATTTTTACAGATAGTGTAATAAACTCAAAATACAATAGATCGGAGTAATCAATTAACCTCAGAATAACCGTCTACTCAAAATAGTTCGCAAGTGAGCACATGATGTTGGCCGAAATACTTATTTTCGTATTATAATGCTAAATTAGCCTCTTCTTGCTTTATTTAATGTGACGCTGACCAAAAACTTGTCGCTGAAAAAGAAACACAAAATCCTCTAAAAATATGTTATTTTATAAACTGATCTTTTCCAAAAAAATTGAATCTTCAAGGGGCCTCTTATATTAAGATTCATTATTTGAACATCAAACATATGCGTCATCGAGGATTTAACATATTTAATTATTGAGAACCAGGTTTTTAAATGCAATAAACCACGTAAAAGGACGCTTAGCAAGATAATAATGATGACTTTATTTAAAGTATAAAATTTGTAAAGCTATAAAATATACATATACATATGGTTAGCTCTGGAACCTACCATATGTCCATAAAAAGTATATAACAGGATAACTATATTAAGTAAATCGAAAGTGATGACATTTTTTTTTTGAAAAAACTAAGAGAATTCTTGACTGACAAATGTTATTGTTGGAGAGTGACTGTCACTCATCCGAACATACCTGTTCTCATGATCGTCATTCTTTGCAGAGGGAAATGACAACTTATTTTTATTTTATTTTAATAATTATTTTTATATAACAATAGATTTACCATAAGTTATTGTCATACTAAACATAATATGGATGTAATATCTGAAATAAATTATTTGAATTTTGAATTTGTACGCTGAAAGTTTTTTTTTAAATTTAATGTTAAATTTTTAAAATATTATATATAAGAGATAATAGTTGAATAATTATATATATATTAATTATTTTACCATCATCATCATTACACCCAATAGACGTCTACAGCTGGACATAGGCCTCCCCAATGTTCTCCACACAGATCGGTCCTGTGCCGCCCCGCATCAAATGGATTATTTAGTTTTTAAGATTTGCGACACCCTTAAAGGGTCCATAGTGCGAACTTAATTATATTTGAGACCTGTATGTACCATTATGAAGCAATAAATATATGATTATGATTACATAAATCTCTTACACAGTTTATAGTAGCTCTTTTCTTTTTTGTTTAGCTTTGAAAAAACACCACTAATTTCTGTAATGTTTAGTGGCCATAAATCAAATAATGAGTTAATCAAATAATATTGAGGCGTGTTTGTTGTGCAATAGAAAGTATCTAGGTGTGTATCTATAAAGGTGAAATGTAATTCCCATATTTTTATTATAAGTAGCATTTTCAAATTCCACCTGTCACTTAAAGCATTACCCAATATTGATGCTATTGCACCTTCCGACTTAACGCGTGTATGCGTGGTAGATATAGATAGATATTCTTTATTGCAAAGAAACACAAAATACAAGTATGGTACAATAAAGCGGTCTTATCTCATGTAGCGATTTCTTCCAGACATCCTTTGTACCTAGTAGGTACTTATTTGTTTGGCTACATTTGATTTTCCTTAAATCACAAGACTTAATTACTAAGTAACATTGCAAAGCTTGGCGACCTGAATGCGGTCAGATCGCTGCGATTAGATAAGCCGTGAGTCACGCTTGTTTGTGCAGCGATTGCGCGCCACAGCGACCTCTTAACACAACAGCCCTAACACTAAATAGATAATAGCTGAAAGGCCGGCTCATCACTGGAAACAGAAACCAGATCAGAGTGAGATCCAGGCTTCGGCATGAATGGGCCGGGTCAACCTCAGATCCAACATGCAGCCTCTTTCTCAAATCTTTATTTAACTTTGCGTCAGGTCAGGTGTATGTTGACTAATTAAAATATTAACCTATTGCTTCTAACAACGATATTAACTGTTTAGTTTTCCCAGTACAGGCATTTCCGATAATCTCAGGCCCGTCGAGTCAGGGGTCGGCAACACTCATCATCATCATCAGCCCATTTAAGTTCCCGCTGCTGGGGCACGGGCCTCCCTCAATCACATGAGGGGTAATTGCCATTCTCACCACGCTTGGCAGACGGGTTGGCGAGGGTTTTGATATAAATGCAGTTTACCTTCTCTGGGTGCTGATGATCATGCAGCAGCTTTACCTTAGTCGGCTTTTCCGACACCTCGGTAAGAGTGAGGGGGGCCTATTCTACTCTGCCGGGGACCACACGGCCAACACTTGCCCCTGTTTAATTGTAGCCGGCTTTGATGTGCTGGAGATAACTGGCACTTTATGGGCATTACGTTTGATTACTAATGTACAATAAAAGCTTCCTGATTCCCAGGTAACTATTATATTTCGTAAGGCTTTTATTGGCATTAAATATTTTAAGTTTATTTTCTAATTTATCTGTCGATGTATTGTTTAGTGCCATTCAATTCATTCACTGCATTGAAATTGGAAAGAGGACATTTCCAGGAAAATAAAAGCTTCGTTTTGGCATGAATGGGCTAGCTTGACCGGAGTGACAATCACGGCCTTCCAGTAAACCGGCGTGAAGCAACGCGTATTTCGCCGAGTATTTGAGGGTATAAGGAGCCCAATGGACAACATTTCAAAATTGCTGAGCTATGAAACAAAAAATACCAATTCTTTATTTACTTTTCTGCTTCTCGAATATATATTTATTTATTTTATATTGCTTATTTACTGAGAAAAAAAATTAAATACTAAAAAACGTAAGATGACGTCATCGGACGGCAGTATGTAAAATATATCTTTGCGTAGCATATTATAGTTTTAAATTTACAAAATACCAAAACCAGGACATGCAACTGTCAAAAAAAGACAACTTGTCAAAGTTGAATGAATGAATGACGTTGACAATGTTGACACTAGTATTCTTTACCTTTGACAGTAGTACCTTTTTTTTAAAGCAATGATATAAGCAAAGGATTATCGCTGTATTCAGCCGTCCGATGACGTCATTTGGCGCTTACGTCTATTTAGAATATAAAGAATTTCAATAATTATTTTTTGTATGAAAATGGCAAAATTTTGAAAAAAGAAAAAATATGGGTCTGTTTATTTTATGTCTATTTTCATCTAAAAAACAATCTGGACATGTTAAAAATATGAAATGTTGTCCATTCGGAGATAGCAGAAGTTAAAGGTAAATAGCGCCCTTGTCACACCAAGGGTGTACATAAAAAAAAAAAAGTAAAAAAACTAAAACCCAACTACGACAAAAAACGTCGCTGAAAAAGTATAAAACAAGCCTTCGTTGTCAATTTATGCAATATTCACTATGTAGAGATAAAATTTCATGTTTGGAAATCCGCAGTCACACGTTGTCAAAGGGTAGTATATTTAACGTGTGACTACGCCTTTCCAAACATGAAATTTTATCTCTACATAGTGAATATTGCATAAATTGACAACGAAGGCTTGTTTTATACTTTTTCAGCGACGTTTTTTGTCGTAGTTGGGTTTTAGTTTTTTTACTTTTATTTTATTTGTACTATTTTGGTGTCCAAGTGCTAGTAATATATATATATATATATATATCAAAATGTACAAGTCAAGCGCTTTCAAATGATACCAAACACGGCATATTTATCATAACTTTATTTTTTTACTCTGTATGTTTTGTCCGCTAGAGGGCGCCACATTAGATTTTGTGAAACTTCATATAGCCTATAACCAGTGGACGATCAAGACGCTTATAATGATATGTCATTTGTCGAATTCTGATAAGTAGTTAAGAAGTTACGTGGAAACAGATGAACATACATACATACATACATACATACATACATACATACATACATACATAGCCTGTCAAAATCATAACCCTCCTTTTGCTTTGCCGTAGTCGGGTAATAAAAGACACTATATTTCCATTTTTTTTTAATCGAAGATAAACTAATCTCACTGTATGAAAATTTACATCATGTTCATGTTTAATGATCGCTTATCTCAGTATTTAAGTGCATCCTGTGTATGATTTACTGCATCTTAGAAATAACGTTATCTCGGTAATTAAAAGTAGTCAGTTTATGAAACATCGTCACAATACTTCATCGATTTCCCAGCATATAACATAACATATACTAGATCAACTCTTAAATTCTGTAATATAGTCATTTTATCATGGACCACGACACGATTTGTAACTTCCCCCAATGTTATGTCCTTTGGATTCTTACTCAAGCATGCTTTCTCTATTTGACGCCACTGTGTCTAAGTACCCTACCCTTCCCGATAAGCGAGGCCTAGTAAACTGATCCTACCCTGGTCAAGGAGTCACGTCACAGCCCTATAATAGATGTTTTATTGTTTCAGTCTTCTTTGTGGGCCGGCTGTTGCTTTTTACCCGACTACGGCGAAGCAAAAAGGAGGGTTATGATTTTGACCTGTATGTATGTATGGTTGTTCATCTGTTCCCTAATAACTTCTAAACTAGTTATAAAAAAATACGTTTATTGCTTTCTCATACAACAAAACAGGTACATAGGTATTTCCGTAACACTCATAATTTATTTATATAAACTAGAACTTGTTATCATATTTGAACAAATGAGGTGTCATTAGAAGCGTCTTGATTTTCTTCTGGTTATGGGCGACATGAGCTCACGATAAATTGACTACAGCGCCCTAGGGGACTTAGAGTAAGGAACTTAAAAAAAAATGCTTGACGGTACCGTGTGGGGTATCAAATGAAAGAGCTTTCTTAGCACATTTCAAATATGTAATTTTATTTACATAATTGAAAATATGTTTCATTTAACATATTCATTTATTTATATAATAAAGTTTAAAAACTAAAACCCGAATACCAAAACAACAAGCTCTAAAAAGTACGAAACAAAAAAATTGTCTCTGCTGAAATTATTGTGCCGTATCGCCTTAGTCGTATGCCACATTGATTTTATTGTATTACCTATTACAATGAATCTGTTTTGCTACAGTAGGTAGTAGGGGTTTTAGTTTTTAAACTTAATTTTTTTTATAGTTAACCTAAAACCTTTAAATACAATCTGCAGTGCACTGAAGTTCTTCTTTTTTTTATTTTTTGTAATGGCTGCTATTGTGTTTGCTTATGCCAAACACATTTTTTTAACTCTGCCAATGTCGAGTGATTAACGAGACACGTTTTAAAAGAAAAATTGACCGGTATAGATGAGATTAAATTCTTCAGGATATTATTTTAATTTGATGAAGTTCTTCTGCTGCACCTGCAAATGAGAGTTCTTTCCAAAATTAAAACATTTGTTAGACTACCTACAAAAGAACTCCAATGGCTCATTCTTCCATTTCTAAATGTCATCTTTAGTCTTTGCCGATCGAGCAAGTATACATAAATGTCATATTTATTATAAATCGTATAATTTCGTAGCCACAAAATCTGTCTCATTCTTCAATGAAGAGATCAAGAGAAAATGTTTTTGATCCCTGTCCGGTGAGATTTATTTGAGGCGCGCGACCCACATGGCCGGCGAATAATTTACTGCTATATGTCGAAACGTGTTTAACATGCAGTAAATTTTGTATTAAACGCACCTAATGCGTTTTATCGGTAACTGCGAGCTGCGATGGGTCGTTACAGAGCTGGGGCATAGTGAGTTTGAAGTTTATTCTTTATCTGTTTGTGTTATCTTATTAGTTTGTAGTTTATTACGGGACAGACAGAGACATCAAATTACAACAATCTGTAAAATTTTCTCAAGCGATAACCATGAGAAGAGAATAGACTGATGAAATTTGAAAAATGTGTATATGTCACCGTAAAGTGACAAGAGCCGTAAGTTTATCAATTTACTAGGAAGTTTATAAACTTTTGTAGAATTCTAAACGGGTGATAAATTGTATTATTTTACGTCCATATTTTCGTACATTGATACACTTACTGAACTCACTCGTAAATAATAAGTGAGCAATATCCAACGCTACGCGCGATCTGTTTGGCATTGCCACTATGAACATTGACCAATCAGAGAGAAGTCTGTTATTTTACGTATTTTAAGGATTCGTATATTTAAAAGCCGTGTGGTCCCCGGCAGAGTAGAATAGGCCACCCTCACTCTTACCGAGGTGTCGTAAAAGGCGACTAAGGTAAAGATGCTGGCATGATCATCAGCACCCAGAGAAGGAAAACTCTGCATTTATATCTAAACCCTCGCCAACCCGTCTGCCAAGCGTGGTGAGTATGGCAATCACCCCTCATGTGATTGAGGGAGGCCCGTGCCCCAGCAGTGGGGACTTAAATGGGCTGACGATGATGATGATGACGATGATATTTAAAAGAGTTTCTGTGATTGGTCGAACCATATAAAATTTTACGAATAGATATCCGTTAGTTTATAAATTTACCGTGTGACGTCGGACACTGATAAATTTACGAAAATGTGGACGTAAAGTAATACAATTTATCTCCCGTTTAGAATCCTACAAAAGTTTATAAACTTCCTAGTAAATTGATAAACTTACGGATCTTGTTAATTTCCGGTGACATATACATTGATGTCCGATGTCCAAATGTTGTTGACACCTTTTAATAGTATCTAATAAAATCTGCGCTCGAAAGCTGATAGTATCGAATGCATGTGTCAGCAAACTGTTACTTACTTCATTTTTTTATCAGAGGGATCGAGATCGGAATCGAGCAAGCTGGGTGCCTGATAGCATGTCTCCACAGCCAATTTATATGCGGTAACAACAATTTTTAACGTTTAGTAGGGTTAAAGAAATATTTTTTCTCATAAAATCTTTAAAATTGTTTAATAATGTTTAAAACTTACTTTTTTTATGTGATAGGTGACAGACGAGCATACGGGTCACCTAAAGGTAAGCGATTGCCACCGCCCGTGGACATCCGCGACACCAGTGCGCTTCCAACCTTTAAACCCCCCTTTTCCCCGGATTGGGCCTCCGGTACTCTTACTCACGCAGCGAAACACAGCTGCTGCTTCTCGCCGGTTTTCTGTGAGACTGTGGTATCACTCCGGTCGAGCCGGCCCATTCATACCGAACCGTGGCACTCCTACTGTTGTCAAAACGTAGGCCGCGGAGACCATTTCCTAATTTGATTCTTGATATTTGTCATAATCACATGTCATTGACGGTATTAGAGTTCCATGCGAATCAAAGACCAGGGAACAATACCCGAGCTAATAAACCACAATCGACTTGAAGTTTTCTTTACAAACCTGCAACGGATGGGTGACCACTCCTGCTTCCTGCGCGGCTGCGGGTCGCTCTGCTTCATTGGAGAGCAGTTCCTATGCACTTCGTGCAGTAGAGAGTAACTATTTTATAACACGGCATTCATCTTATAAAATGACCTCTCATCGTCATCGTCATCGTCAGCCCATTTAAGTCCCCACTGCTGGGGCACGGGCCTCCCTCAATCACATGAGGGTAATTGCCATACTCACCACGCTTGGCAGACGGGTTGGCGAGGGTTTTGATATAAATGCAAAGCTTTTCCTTCTCTGGGTGCTTATGATCATGCCAGCAGCTTTACCTTAGTCGCCTTTTACGACACCTCGGCAAGAGTGAGGGTGGCCTATTCTACTCTGCCGGGGACCACACGGCCATGTGACCTCTATCAGTTAGGCAACTACAGTTGAGCCAAAATAATAGGTCACATTTGACGTTTCTCTCATAGAGAGGTGACTTACCTACTATAAAACTTCGATTAAAGTGAATAATCGATTTCAAACAAACGTGAATCGAATACAATTTTTTTTTTATTTATTAGGACAACCAACAAGTCACATACTACACAAGTCTTAAGTCTAGCGCAGAGCTAATTCTAAGTGCTGTCTAAATTACAGGTTGCCACGGCATGCAAAGTGGACTAAAGTGTAACTTATAAAAATAACTTAACGTACATTTGTTACAAGAATAAGTCTATACACATAAGTAGAGGAAAAAGATTTTATAACGAAACCTAAACCGACCTGGCTAAGAGAGAAGCAAATATTTTTCGTTTAAATGTGTTATCCAAAAAAAAAGTTAGGGTTTTGTAGAGACGGGGCGAGTGGAGTTTTCAACTATTATCGGGTATTTAATAGTTTAACCACCTGACTAGAAGAAGATTGCGTATTCGATCCCCGCACAGTAAAAAAATGTGTGCGCATTAACATGTCTGTTTGTATTGGTCTGGATGTTTTCTATGTATTATAAGTATGTATTTACAAAAGAAAAGTAAAATAAATGTATATATTTGTAATTCCACTGTTGTTTCTGTGCTTGAGCTAACCTATCCCGGAGTCAGATCAATGTATGTGATGTTGTGAAATAATAATATATATATATTTTTACAATGATAGATGGCAGACGAGCATACGGATCACCTGATGGTAAACAATTGCTGCCCCCCATGGACACCTGTGACACCAGTGGAGTCACAAGTGCATTGCCAACCTTTAAACCCCCTTTTCCCCGGATTGGGACCAGTACCCTTACTCACTCAGCGAAACTCAGTACATTGTTGCTTGACGCTGTATTCTGTGAGGCCGTGGTGTCACTTTCGGTTCATCATCATCAGCCCATTTAAGTCCCCACTGCTGGGGCACGGGCCCCCCTCAATCATATGAGAGGTAATTGCCATACTCACCACGCTTGGCAGACGGGTTGGCGAGGGTTTTGATATAAATGCAGAGTTTTCCTTCTCTGGGTTCTGATGATCATGCCAGCAGCTTTACCTTAGACGCCTTTTACGACACCTCGGTAAGAGTGAGGGTGGCCTATTCTACTCTGCCGGGGACCACACGGCCACTTCGGTTAAGCAGGTCCATTCGTGCCGAAGTATGGCATTATTATAGTAAGCAAATGTTTTTCCATAATAAAATCTTAGATACCTTTCAATACCATGTGTGTGTCACCGCGCGGTTGTGAACGCGCTAGGGTCACAGGCCGCAGTATATCATAGTATGGAGGCAGCCTCGGGTCACATGTACAACAGTAAACTCTTCGTTTGTTTCACAATAACCTATAGTAGGTAGGTACACCACATCTTCTATTACTATTTGTAGGTTGCTTTTTTTTTCGACATTTAGCCACAACTTCACCTGATGTAGCCGAGGGTGGATCATGTCTGTCTAATAATAGCCTATTTACTGTTTTCTTGAATACGTTCAAATTATAGCATTCATGAAACACATCTGCCGGCAGAGAGCTCAATTCCCCTAGCCGCACGCAACATGAATGTACATTCGAACCGTTTGGTACGAATTGCCGATATTTCTACGACATATGGATGGTAACCCCTTCTCCGTTTTGAGTCTCGATGATGAAAGGTTAAATCTATAGACAATTACAAGGCTTATTTGTAAACCGAAAAAGCGATTTACTTGCGCTGGGCATCGATTACGATGCCCAGCGCCATCTATTGTAGTACAGAACGAAACTAAAGTCCCGAAACGAAGTGAGGGCAGGCCACTAGTTTTATCATACATGTGTATGATAAAACTACTACTACTAACTAACTTCCATGGTCTTTCAAAAGAAAAGCAATAGAAAAATCCATAGTATCCACCATCAGTCGCTTGCGAATTGGACATGCCTGCACTCCGGTCTTCTTAAATAAGATACGCGTAAAAGACTCGTCACTCTGCGAATGTGGCCTACAGGAGGGTACACCGGAACACATTTTCTTCAACTGTCGGAAATACCCAACTTCGTTGTATGACATCCTTCCCTCGAAAATTCCTCGCCCCATCAACTTCCCTTTCCTCCTTTCCCTTTCCTCCTCACGTTATATTGAATATTTATGTAACTATATCAAATTGTATAATATAAGATTATAGTAACAGTTTCTATGAATCTCCCAATTAACAAAGTTTGTGTTGTCTAAATGTGTATGTCAGTGTACGTTTTGTTTGTTTTAGGTGATGTTTAATAATAATCCAAACTCAATTATCTGAAGAGAACCAGCTCATTTCTCAACAAATTTTCTAAGGAACGTGTCTCTTTAACACATTGACAGAGTTGTCTCGTAAGAGCAACAGCAAGCCATAAAAAAAATAGTTTTAGAATAAAGTTGGTCGAATCAGCTCATAATATAGAAGTAACAAAGAGAACTTTGATTTAAAAAAGAGTACTTAGGATCATCATCAGCCTATCGCAGTCCACTGCTGGACGTAGGCCTCTCCAATTGTTCGCCACTGTGATCTATCCATGGCTTCTCGCATCCAGCTCTTGCCAGCCATCCTGCGCAGATCGTCCCCCCAACTAGCCAGAGGGCGCCCTACATTACGTTGTACTTAGGATACTAAGAACTTTTTATAGGAATGTGTCCGGCGTTTAATTAGTGCTTTTAATTGGTCACCCTAACGCCAAGTCTCATCGCGAATATAAACTGGCAACGACGATAATTACAGTGGTGAACGGTGAATTGTTTTACGACATAGCTGTTGCATTTAAACCATAGGATACGGATATAGGATACCTAAATGGATCCATTAGAAACAGATGTTTACTAATTAAACATACGGTTAATACCAAGATTATTTTGGCACCATCGTTCTTCATTTTTTACTATGAAGCGACTGTCTACGTCTAATTCTAAAACATTATTGAACACTCAATTTTTTAAATGATAGGTGGCAGACGAGCAGACGGATCGCCTAATGGTAAGCAATTCCCAGAAAATTCACCAGGTCGTATCTGTAATATTTGTAATTTTTGATATCGGCATGAGTTTATTCATCACATTCTGACTCCTCAAGTCCTTTAATGAGTCAATTTCCGCAAGTTCACGAGAAAGTCTCGCATAAGGTCCTCTTGTTCCGATAATAGTTCCGAGGAAGCAGTGCGGCTACAGAGCTCAGTGTTGCCGTTCCCGGAAAGATGACCGCCAAGTCCTTTAATAAAAGGGGTTTACTCGTACAAAGTATATTTCCGGATATTTGGAATTTGAAAGTCACAACATTGAAACTCTCTAGGAGGTCCTACCGTGCCACAGATCAGATCTCTTTTGACCAATGGAAAAATCCAAACTAATGCCGTCTTCCTCGTAAACGTAAAACAATGGGAGAGCTGCACTTTAGCATGAATGGGCTGGCTCGACCATAGTCATACCACAAACACTAAGGGAGTTGCCACACTGGCGGATTGCGAGCGTTTTCAAAGCGGAGCGACGGATTCGCCGTGGAGATTCAGGCGCGACGCCCACACGAGAGTCGAGTCGAGGCGAGGGCGCGTCGAGGCGTGGAGCGGCACAGTCGCAGTGTGTAGAGTCGAGCAAGAAATGAAATGATAAAATGGCGGCAGAGTTTCGGCGGGGCGTCCCCACCGCGTCTCTGCCTCGACTCCCCTCGCCCCGACGCGCCTCAACGCGACTCCGCATTTATGTGAGCGCACTGTCTTATTTATTTAACAAAACCTAGATGCGGCGCGCTGTTTATGCGCCCGCGACTCGACTCTACTTTCGTGTGGGCGTCGCGCCTAAGTCTAAGTCTCCGTTGCGCCTCCGCGGTGTGAACGCTGACATTTCAAAAACATGGAGGATATCAATTGAAAATCGTGCAAAAAAAACATGTTTTAGTGATATATCGCACCCTTAGTAAAATACCGACCTAACTCAAAATTTTAATATAGTGTAGCAGATAGAAAAATGCCGCGAACACGCCTCTATATAAACCGACGCGCAGAGGCGCTCGGGTTCACTTTGCATTCTGCCATCGACGCGAGCGGAGCTTCTTGATTTTCGTCCGATTCGTATTTTGTAAAAACGTTATTTATTTAAATTCAAACTAAACGGTTAGGAATAATTTTTGGCTTTTTCTTTTTAAAAAACTAATTTCCTTCGGAATTCACTATATCAGAAGTGGGATAGGATCTTCGTGATCCTATCTTGCTGGCCATTCTGATTGTGTCTTTCCGTGTGTGAGGAAAAAGGCAAAAATGTCGGACCGCGATTACCGCGAACGTGAGCGTCGTAGAAGTCGTTATAGCAGCCGCGAACCACGACGTAGTAGATACCGCGATCGGACGCCAGACGACAATACAAATATGAAACGTGAGATGAACGCGATGTTAGCCCGCCTTAGGACGTTGGAAAATCAGGTAGCTGAACGGGATACGTTTGCGGCCGGTTCAAGGTAATGTGCAGCACGGTTCGTTGCGTAATAGCCGGGAGTCAAATAGGCGCGCAGCGTCACCATCGCCCGATAGGCCTACGTCACGCGCGCACCTCACGGAGCGTTCTCTTACGCCTCCGATTCCGCCACAACCGTCCAGTGTTGTACATGAGTTTTCAGCGCCTGGCGCTGGTTCGGAACATGTGTCTAGTGAAGTGAACGCACCATCCACAGTGACGGACCGTATAGTGGACGCTATACGCTCAATTAACATGGTAAGATCAAACCAACACTTTTATATTTCGAACTTTGATCCTAACATTCATAATATTGAAGATTGGTGCGAAGAAGTAGATCGTGCTAAATCCTTAAATAATTGGAGTGATTACGAGTGTCTGTCACGTATCGGGAACTGTTTAAAAGGGGATGCCAGGACCTGGCTAAACGAATGGGTAACGACTGAGCGTAGTTGGAGTAATTTCAAAAAAGAATTTATTCCTTTGTGCCCCAAAACACCAGATATTGCCAATATTCTGTTCGAAGTAATGAGTACCAATTCAGATAATTACACCACCTATGCTGACTACGCTCGCCGTTCACTCCTTCGTCTACGGATAGTGCGGGGACTTAGTGATGAGTTGATTTCGGCTATAATTATTCGCGGAATCACTGACCCGCAGATTAAGGCGTCTGCTACGAATGCGAAATTACTGCCTAGTGACCTTGTTGAATTTTTTTCCACATATGTAAAGCCTAGTACATCTAAAGGTAATACAGTTTGTATTACGTCTCGAAATACATCGTTTAATCATAATAAAAATAATGAACGCGCACCCCCGAGAAAACGTCGTTTCGACGAGGGTAAATGTTTTTCGTGTGGTCAGTCAGGACACAGACAGGCGAGTTGTAATAAGAGGCCTAAATCTAATTCGAGTGAATGTTCCCCTGCAGTCAGTTCGAATAATAATAACCCAAAGCCTGCTTTTGTACCGACAAAACCAGATGTATGTTCGTTCCTGCAAAAAATCGGGTCATAAAATTGAAAATTGTTTTGCGAAGCAAAAGTCAGAGTCGCGTAACAAAAATAACGTGAATTTTTGCCGCGAAAATGAAACTACCCGCAATATCGATGTAATCGTAGCGGTGATTCAAGGCGTGCCGGTTGACGTCCTTATAGATAGTGGCTCAACTATATCATTAATTTCGTCTAGCTTACTGAAGCATTTTAAATGTGCTCATAAGCCAGCGTTTCGGATTTTGAAGGGCCTTGGTAGCCAGGAAATCGAAAGTACTTCTTACGTTACGTTACCAATCGAGTTTGACGGGATTACCCTTGAGGTTGATATGTTTGTGGTAGCTTCCGATTTCATGAATACACCGGTGATAGTTGGCACAGACGTTCTAAACAGAGAGGGTGTTCGTTATGTTCGAACACGCGACTCTCAAGTTATTACGAGAGTGTTACCTGAATTTGATAAAATTATGACAGTTCAGTCTGACGCGTCCATTCCTGTTAATACACCTCTGGTTGGTGATGAGTTACAACAACTGTTAGCAATGATAAATGAGTTTTCTCCATATTTTATATCCGGTACCGCTACGTCAACCGTCACTACAGGCAGCATGTCTATTAAATTAAAAAACAACGACCCGATTTCATATCACCCATACCGACTCTCTTACACTGAGACGCTTCGCGTTCGTGAGATTGTTGCCGACTTAATGAAAAAAAGGAATTGTACAAGAGTCAGAATCTGACTATGCCAGTCCAATTCTTTTAGTTAAGAAAAAAGACGGTTCTGATCGCATGTGCGTGGACTACCGGAGGTTGAATGACGTAACGGTAAAAGACCGTTTCCCATTACCACGCATAGACGACCATATAGACCGTTTAGGACGCAACAGATTCTTCACGAGCCTGGATATGGCAACAGGGTTCCACCAGATCCTTATGGAGAAGGAGTCAATTCCTCTTACGGCCTTCGTGACGCCAGAGGGGCATTTTGAATATTTGAAAATGCCGTATGGCCTCGCGAATGCTCCAGTAGTCTATCAGCGGATTATTACAAAAACACTACGAGAGCTAATTGAATCTGGTGAAATCCTCGTCTATATCGATGATGTCCTCATTTTGAGCCCGACAGTAGATCGCGGTTTAGTTCTTTTGCGTAAAGTGCTCACAATGTTGACAAACGCGGGGTTCTCGATTAATTTAAAGAAGTGCTCCTTCCTGTCGCCATCAATTGAGTATTTGGGCCGAACTATTAGCGAAGGTCAGGTGAGGCCGAGCAATGACAAGGTTAGAGCGTTACTAGATGCGAGTGAGCCAAGAAACGTAAAGGAAGTACGTCAGTTCATGGGCTTAGCCAGTTACTTCCGGCGTTATATCCCCGGTTTCGCGCAGAAAACCGCTTGCATTGCGGCATTAACTCGTAAAAACGTTAAATTTGATTGGGGACCTGAACAACAAGCGGCTCGTAGGGAGATCATTGAATGTCTAACCAGCGAACCCGTACTCGCGATATACGATCCCTCGCTACCGATTGAAGTGCATACGGATGCGAGTTCGATAGGATACGGGGCTGTTCTTTTCCAAGTACACGAGGGTGGGCACAAGTGAGTGGTAGCGTACTACAGTAAGCTTACACAGGGAGCTGAAGGAAAATACCACTCGTACGAGCTGGAAACCCTCGCGGTAGTACGAGCTCCACAGCATTTTAGGCATTATCTGGTGGGTGTGCACTTCACCGTCGTCACCGACTGCAACGCATTGAAACTGACTCAGCGTAAAAAGGACCTACTTCCTCGGGTGGCTCGGTGGTGGGTATACTTGCAGGATTATGACTTTGAGTTGGACTACCGAAAGGGCTCACAAATGTCGCACGCCGACTACTTGAGCCGGAACCCGGTCAATGTGTGCACGGTTCAGAAGCCCCTGAACTGGGCACGGGTTGCCCAGGCTTCCGATGAAGAAACCCGAGCGCTTATTCAGCAACTAAATGACGGCCAGTTAGACGCGAATAGGTATGTGGTTAAAAACGATATCCTTTATTTTAAATACACGCCAAATGGCGAATCTTCTCGCCTTTTGTGTTACATCCCCAAGGGCCACAGGCTGAGCTTATTACGCGTGTTTCATGATGAACACGAACATTTTGGAGTAGAAAAAACTTTCGACTTGATAACAAAACATTTCTGGTTCCCGGGGTTGCGAAGTTTTGTTCAAAAATATGTGTCGCACTGTTTGGTATGCATTACTCACAAAAAGGTACCGCGAGCCCCACTACAGCCAATTCATTCATGGCAAAAACCAGAGGTACCGTTCGATACTGTCCATATGGATGTTCTGGGTCCGCTCCCCGAAGTCGACGGGTATCGCTACGTCCTCATAGTAATTGACGCTTTTTCAAAGTTTAGTTTACTGTATCCAATGTATCGGCAAGATTCGAGTGAGTTAAAAAGTCATGTCACAAATGTCATCTCGTTGTTTGGCGCTCCCAGATTAATTGTAGCCGACCGAGGGCGCATGTTTCAAAGCGTAGATTTCCTAGAGTGGATAAAGGGCATGGGCTGTGACGTACATCTGATCACACCCGAGATGCATCAGTCCAACGGGCAGGTGGAGCGGTACTGTAGAACAGTATTGAACATGATCCGCATCGAAGCAAATCACCGGCAGCGGAGGTGGCCTAGTGTTATGTGGAAGCTCCAATTGGTCCTGAACATCACACGACACAGGACGACGCAATGCTCCGCCCTGAACCTGCTGGTGGGCGTCGATGCTGCGACTCCTCTCATCCGAAGTTTAGTACGAGATGTGGCGCTAGACGGCTCCAGTCCGAACAGGGAGGCTTTGCGTGAAATGAGCCGACAGCGAGTGTCTGAGCGTCTTAGACAGAACCAACAAAGTCAAGATGCGTATGTTAATCAAGGGAGGAAGTCACCGCGTGGCTTTGACCTTAATTCCTTAGTCTTTGTCAGGAAACAAGCGCAGTCTACAGGGAAGCTGGACTCCAGTATGCGAGGCCCGTATCGCGTTACGAAGATTCTTCCGCACGGGCGCTATGAGCTGCAGCTGGTGGCCGGCTCCTATGGGAAGTCGACACAGGCGGCTGCAGAGTACATGATCCCGTGGCAGGGAGAATGGACTCCTGATGTGTGTGCTGCTTACTTTGGTGGTGAGTGGTTCTGGTACTCAAGAGCAGGTTGCAAACTGTGTCTTGGGTATCTTCCCAGAAAATGCTAACGTAGTGCCTCTTTTCTGGTCTTACGATTGTTAGGTTACGCTAACGTCGTGCCTATTTCCTAACAATTGTAGGTTGTGTTGAGTTATGCTAACGTCGTGCCTATGACTCTTTTTGTGTTTTAGACATGCTAACGTCGTGCCTCTGTCTATTTGAGCTGAGTTACGCTAACGTCGTGCCTATGACTCATGCTGTGGTTAAGTTACGCTAACGTCGTGCCTATGGCTTAACCGATCGCTTGCGGCGTTTTGTATCTCATTTTTATGACGGACGCGTTATAACGATGGGATGTTAAGCGTCGTTACTAATTTTGTTTCTTGTTGTATACAACTTAAGGGAAATGTATGTACATGTGTGCACAGGTGCAGACACAGAAAACGAGGGGCTTGGCGAAGAACTCTCACCGTCCCTTGAGGCCGGCGAGCTAGATCCAGATCCAACCCAGGCCTGCTCGTCGAGACTACCTACTGAAGACGGACAGCTGCCCTCTACGTCTGGAATGCAGACGCCTGCTGGCGTCTCTGGCTATCAAGAACCTCGAGACTGCGAGGAGATTACAGAAGAGCCGCCGATTCCAGCGCTGTCCATGCCATTGCTGGACTAAGAAGACCCCAGAAAGAAGATGGAGTCCGAGGACGGTCTCCTGTCAGGAGAGGCCGTGTAGCAGATAGAAAAATGCCGCGAACACGCCTCTATATAAACCGACGCGCAGAGGCGCTCGGGTTCACTTTGCATTCTGCCATCGACGCGAGCGGAGCTTCTTGATTTTCGTCCGATTCGTATTTTGTAAAAACGTTATTTATTTAAATTCAAACTAAACGGTTAGGAATAATTTTTGGCTTTTTCTTTTTAAAAAACTAATTTCCTTCGGAATTCACTATAATAGATGCTAAGTGAAAATAGTATCAGCTAAAATCCAGGGATGAAAGGTGATGACCTTTCATCCCTGGATTTTAGCCGATGACGATGGATTTGAGCCGATTTGTTAGATGTAACAACAATTTTGAGTTAAGTAAATAGGTACACTCACATATGAACACGAGATGAAATTTGAAGTGCTTTATTTACTCAAGACTACTCAAGAATAAATTGCAAAGAATTGCTATAAAAATATCAACAATTTTGAGTTAGGTCGGTATTTTACTAAGGGTGCGAATATCGTATGAAAATAAATGTCACGGGCACGAGAATTGGGCTCGTGGTCGCTGCATGTCGTCACTCCGCTTCGAAAACGGTCGTAATCCGTCAGTGTGGCAACTCCCTTAGAAACCGGTGTAAAGCTGCGCTTGCGCTGTGTTTCGCCCAGTGTTTGAGGTTACCAGAGACTCAATCCGGGGGGAAGGTATGAGTAGTTTAAAGGTATGCAGCGCACTGGTGACTCCTCTGGTATTGCGGGCATCCATGGGCGGGGGCAATCGCGGTCCGTCTGCTGCAACAGTTGCTACTTATTAGGTACTACTGCAACAGTTGCTACTTATTAGTTGCTACTTATTAGTCTACTTATTAGGTAGGTACATAAAAAATCTATCGAACGGTACCACACACTTTGTATTGACAAAATAATTAATAATTATCAGACAAAACAACTTTTTAATACTTGTCGCACAGTAAAGTGTCTTGCCTCAGCCTGATGGTAAGCAAAAGAAAAGCCTACGTTGCAGTTAAAAAAACCCCTGCGGCCGCGTGGTCCGACTGCTTGTTCCGATCAATCGGCCGACGCGGACCAATTTTTCCGCTTGTCCGATCATATCGGACGACGCGGACTTATTTTTCCGCTTGGTCCGGATCAACGGACGGACGATAAAATACTAGTAGTTTTAATTGATTGAGACATTTTGCACATACATTTCAAATGCTACAAACGCTATAACTAATAAAACGGTTACTCTCAGTATTCAAAGATGGTGATGAATTTTCACAGTTGCCCGCTGCAATTCCAGCATTTGTCACACTATACATGATGATTTTGGTTCTTCAATGCAGTTTATAAACGTCGTCCCAGTCATTTACGTTTTAATGTCGAACCGAAGAACAGAAACCTATGAAATATTGCTGAATATGATTAAATCCTCAAATACCAGGCTTTGATCCAAATGAGTTCATGACAGATTATGAGGCAGCCGCGATTAGGGCAATAAAAACAACTTTTCCGCAGGCAAAAACAAAAGGTTGCTTCTACATTACGCTAGGGCACTATGGAGGACAAGCTCAGAAGTTAAAGTTACAACAGCACAAAGCAAAAAAGGGTGTGGCTCTTCGCTACTGTGTTACCTTTCCTTACATTCATCCTTGATAAGAGATGGTTGGGCCATACATATTGGATGACATGCCAGATGATCATAAAGGTATGGAAAATTTTGTTGGATACATGGAGCGTCAATGGTTGAAGAGTGACGAGTTTATAGCCCAGTGGTCCATCTTTGGAGAACTCATACGAACAACCAATTGTCTTGAAGGGTGGCACAAGAAAATAAACGACGAGTTGGTTGGAAGAAGAGTTCCAAATTTGGTTAATCTTCTTCGTATACTAAAGAAGGATTCTGACTTTTATTTAATCAAAATGAAAGGTGGAATCTTAGAGAAAAGAAAAATTGAAGTTGTTAGACGTGACGAGTTCATATTAAAAACCAACTTGATGCTTACAGACTTTGATATTGATGTTGGTTTCTTTTTAGAGCGATTGGCGCGGAAGGGCTCGCTTTTTAAAAATAATTGTGATGATAAATACTAGTTTTGTAATGGAATAAGCCATTATATTCATTATTAATTGTTATTAAATAAAAACAACATTGGTGTTTAAACTTTCTCATCTTTCATTATAAATGTGTGCATCTGCCCGTTTCTTAAATCGAACCAACAGGAAAAAAAACTGTCCGCGTCGTCCGACCAGTACACTCGGAATCTTCAATCGGACCAAGCGGAAAAATTAGTCCGCGTCGTCCGATTGATCGGACAAAGCAGTCGGACCACGCGGCCGCAGGGAAAAAAACCGACCCGATGGCTTGGTATCCGTTGGCACTGCTACACTGACCTGCGAGATACGTCTTCACGCTTCGATAGAAGGAATCCTTGTTGTAGGACAAAAGATACACATGCATTGTCGCACTTAAAACTGATTTTGCCCAATGTAAAAAATACATACCGCACCTATTGCTTGTAGAAATAAATCTTTTCAACGACATCATTTCTTTCTACTCGTATGTGTAACAAAATAGTCTACTGAAATTTCAGCGCACAATTTCACAATAGGCTTGAAAAATATCGACTAAAATCTTTAGCTTGCGAAAGTTTGTCTTAATGTTTTGTATATTGCTTCAGTCGTCAAAGCAAATGGATTCGGTCCCGCCCTGGTTCAGATCGAAACGAAGGTGAAAAAACGATTAGGGAAATTTCGCTTGTTTTTAGAATTTCAATCTCGAACAAATGTTACGGAACGTTTTGTAACGTTTTAAAAATAAATATGAAGTAATTTAATGAAGGAGAAGTTTGAACTAGAAGCCTTTGGCGGACTTCATTCCGCCCCGTTTTCTTCTTTCCCACTAGTTTATGTCAACATCCTACTCGTTCTAGCCTTCGCTGGTGACTGCTAATTTTCATAAGGTAACGGGTAGGGCACACTAGCGACGCCAATCGATTTTAATTTTTAGCTACTAAACCGGATCTATTTTAAACAATTTCGGGGTTACAACCTCTCGGCAAATGGTTATTTGACAAATAGCATATTTGCCGAGAGGTTGTAACCCCGAAATTGTTTAAGATACATTTGATGTATATACAAAACTGACAAATGAATCTGATGATAACTAATGCAGGTATTTGTATATTTCCTAGAGTATTGATAAGCAAAACAGATGGTATTTATGTTTAGGGTTGTCACATAACTTAAACATATTTACGATTAATAAATAAATTCATACAACATCTTATACATTGCTTTGATTCCTTGTATTACGGATGTTAGGTATACGTGAAACTTTTTGTCCGGTGAACATAGAAGCACCATAATTATTTAAGATGGGGATTACCAAAGAAATTTATTATGAGATACAATATTTTGTACTCACATATTTTGCTTGACATTTCGGCTACGTTACAGCAGCCGTGGTCACAAGCGGATTGGCGGTGCACGGCCCATCTTAATTAATTAAAGTTAGGTATTATAATTTATAATACAATAATACTTTAAAAACTATAAAAGCACCAGCCAATATTGATTCATGTCGTCAGCACTATTATCCGTGAGTCCTGTTACGTTACCTGAGATCACCACCTACCACATATTTTCTTCTTCTATCGCGATTCAATAATATAATCCATCATGATGCCAGATCATCATCAACCATTTAAGTCCCCACTGCTGGGTACGGGCCTCCCCTCAAATCACATGAGGGGTAATTGCCATACTCACCACGCTTGGCAGACGGGTTGGCGAGGGTTTTGATATAAATGCAGTTTACCTTCTCTGGGTGCTGATGATCATGCAGCAGCTTTACCTAGTCGGCTTTTACGACACCTCGGGTAAGATGTGAGGGTTGGCCTATTCTACTCAGCCGAGGGGACCACACGACAACAACATTTTTTTTTATCTGAATATAAATCAATAAATAACAACAAAATAAATTAAATAATTTCACAACATCAATACATTGTGTTACGGATGTCAGAACTGTTAAGAAATTACAAATATTATGTATGTTTACGTTTACTATGATAACTACTGAACAGTCTATATTAACCTTAAAAAATTATTGCTAGAGAGCAACCTAAATGGTAAAAAGTAATACCCCCCCCCTCCCCGCTAACTGTCTTTAATAAAATAATTACAAAACTGAAAAAAAAATATGATTTACATTACCATAAAAACTAACAACGAAAATTGGTTTGAACTAGATCTAGCAAGTAGTTTTTTATCTTCCATAGGTAAGTATATCTTACTTGCTGCTACGGAACCCTTCATGGGCGAGCGCTTTTATCTTCACAATTATGAGACTACAAACAATGCCAACTTTCATGTTCTCATTCATTCAAAATTTAGGCTACAAAGCATATAAGTCTTGAGATTACGTTTATTTATTTATTAGGAATGCTTACAGTTCAACCCTGCCCACCCAGTCTCACCAGCTACAAATCATGAATGACAATCGCTCATGGTGCGAACCTCGGCTCCGCTCACATGCCCACCACATGTCCGAGGTCGACACCCTCTGCACTGGCGCATCTCTCTCTCCCTACACCCTTATAACCCGATACGAAAGTCCAGTTTCCCTTGGCACGGTCTTTCGGCGGAAGGACAAAGCGCTTGCCGCTTTGGATGGGAATTTCAATAACAAGGACTCGCTAAGTTGTTAATTGCTGAGAAAGTGATAGGGAATTCCGTTTATAATATTTGATGAGAAAGGGAAATTTTCTTGGTAGTTTATCAGTAAGTCCATATTCCACCGTCACGCTGATCGGCGGCGGTGACAGGTCTATACGGAGGAAAGGTTTATTTCTTCTTTTGATCGCGAATTTCTGCGTCACGTTGGTAATTTAAGTGTCCGATATCTATAGGATATCGGACCCTTATGTAGTGTGGACGCCCTGCGACAAGATGGGATGATGACATTCGAAGGCTGGCTGGTGTGGGCTGGATGAGAGTGGCCGAAAATCGGGAGCAGTGGCGTGCATTAGGGGAGACCTATGTCCAGCAGTGGACGAGTGTGGGTTGCTGATGATGATGATGATGATGAAGTAGTGTGGAAATATCAGTCACTTGAATTGGAATAGGTAGGTATTGTCTAAGCGACATTTTTGGCTATATTGAATTGAGTTACTTTTTAGTTTTAGTCGCTTGAGGGTTGAGGGTTTTACAATTTTAAGGACGCTTATATTTTTTATTTATAACAAAAATCCACAGCTCTTATTGATATTAGGTATACAAAAAGTCAAAAAATACTAATCTTATTACGTAACGTAACGGACTTTCCTTATGTCTCTAAAATAAAAAATAAAAATTTCGAAAGGGATACCCGATGGATTATGCTGTATTACAATAATGTACTAACGTAATTACTAAAATGAAGACAAATCAAACTAACTTACAGTCAGCATCAAAAATAACTGTTTTCCAAAAGTACAAACTGACTTCTTCAGTTACGTGAAATCCTCAACATCTATCTACTTTCGTAATGGTTCGTAAATTTGAACATAATTAGGACGGTTTAAAGTTCAATTTTGACCACTTGCATTCCTGAAGATAGATGATATTAGATCCTAACTTATTTTTTCAAATTGTTTGGTATATTGGACGAAATTTTGTTGTTATTTAGGTCCTTTTGGAACATTCTGTTTGGAAATGCGAATCTTTCCAACAATTATAAACTATGATACTTAGGACGCCAGCTGTACATGGCTCCCCCATGCCTATAAATAAATGGTTCTATAAAAATGTATTTCAATAACGCATTCAAACTGTACATACAGCGTTACGTAGAGTTACCCTTGTCGGACTTAACATCCTTATGTCTGAGACACGAGTGCTATTTTTGCAGAGCGGGGGGTAATTCGACCTAACGCCGTCTGTACATAATATTTCAATTTTAATGAATGGAAAGTTACCTCCCTCTCGCATTCTCGCTAAATGTAAAATAGGTCTATTTAATGGTATTCGGAAACGATGGCTACTTTACTGCAGAAGTTTAAGCTGCGTTATGGTATGTTAATTCCATTTAAAGGTTTTAGTCATAAATAACGGCAAGGCCAATAGGGAGAGCAGTTTTCGTAACTTACTAACCTGCATCAGCTAATTTATAGCACTTATGTGATAGGTGGCAGACAAGCAGACGGATCTCGTGAAGGTAGCGATTGTCGCCGCCCATTGACATCCAAGGCCAGTAGAGACAAGTGCGCTGCAAACCTTTAAACTCTTGTTTCGCTCGCGGATTGGGCCTCCTCCCTCAGTCACTCGGCGAAACATAGCGCATGTCACACACATCATCATCATCATTTCAGCCAATGTCACACACGTTCGGTCCAATATAAATTGAGGAATTTTGACAGATTTTAGTATCCTCATGTGTAGCTGACTGTACCAGAAATAGATATACCTAAGTACTTTATTGCACAAAATACACAAATTAATTGAATATTACAATTTTTGTATTGTCTAGTTCTTACGGCATCTAGTACTTACGGAAATAGAGAAGTAAAATGTACAATTTCGTCAGTCTTATCGCTGAAAGCGATTTGAGACCACCAACCTTCAGGCAAAGGACATTTGATAGTTCAGGAGGCACTTACCCATATATCTATATACATATTTAAGTTTTAACCATAGGAAAGGCACGCTTCGGGATGAGTGGGGCGGCTTGACCGGAATGATACTACACGGTCTCACAGAAAACCGGTGTGAAGCATTGTCTCTGCTGTTTCGCTGTGTGAGTGAGAGCACCGGAGGCCTAATCCGGGGGAAAGGGGTATAAAGGTCAGCGGCTGTCGCTCACCATCAGGTGATCCGTCTGACGAGTAGACCATCTATCAGATAAAAAAATGATGGCACCTACCCATATACCCGACTTACCCATATACGACGACCCGATTGGAACAGTGGTAGTGAACGCTGCCTCTGATACAAGGGTTGCGGGTTCGATCCTCGCACAGTACAAACATTTGTGTGCATGAACATGTTTGTTTTATTGGTCTGGGTGTTTGCTATGTATTGTAAGTATGTATTTACAAAATAAAAGTGTTATATGTATATATATGTAATCCCACTGTTGATTCTGATATCCGTAACACAGGTGCTTGAGCTACCTACCTAATCAATGTATGTGATGTTGTGAAATATTTATTTATTTATATAAAGAAAAAGCGTAAATGAAACTCGACGAACAAACTACGTCCTTTATTCAGTTCTTAGGCAATTTCAGCTTATCGGCTAGGTCCTTCGGCACGTCGAGGTACGTCCTCTCGAGGCCGACCGTGAGGAGCAGCGCCTTCAGCCGGTCCACCTCCACGGAGTCGCCCTCGGCCGACCACACCGTCATCGAGGAGTTGAGGGACGAGGTCTCACGGAGCAGGTCCAGGATCACCGGCTGGCTGTTCGAGGCTATGCTGGCGCGGACCTGGGGAGATTGGGAATGAGAGTGAACAGTTGGTTCATGTCATCGCTACTGTATCTTATCTCTCCGGTCGTGTCACACTGGTGTCCCATCGGAATATGAGGGCAAGGGAATAGAGATTGCGCCTGTGTTTGCCCACACACTTGAGCACTATAATATATCATGCGTAAGTGGCTGATCGTAGATAGATGAGCCGTCTTAGCCGGAATCGAATGGAGGATATTTATTTTTATCAGACAAATTGGTCATTGTTGGAAATACCGAAGGGAAAGCTCACGAGGCGGCGGATCACCAACATGATAGTCTGACCAAATGTCATCCCATCCAAAGCTCTACAAAGTAGCGAAGGCTGCTTCCAATCGTAATCAATGGAGAAAGTCTGTTTGATTGATAAAATCTAGTGACCACGATCCTCCACTAAAATAAGTTTTATCACATTAGCTCGATGGTTATCAAGCGGCCTGCCATACAGAGGTGTCATGGCTCAAATCCAAGCTTCCAAAGTGTTCTGTTTGGTCATAAACTGTATAAAGATCTTTTCAGTTTGATATTCCAATTTTCCAAACCACATCCAGCCAATGTGCAGTTTAAATGGATCAATACGACTTACAGGGAAGGTAACAGTCTGGTCGACGTGGTTCTCATGGATCATACGCAGCATGGTGCCGATGTTCTCCCGGCTGTACTCGCCCTCGGTGATGTTCCCGCCGAACCTCGTGGTCCACCCGATGGAGAGCACGCAGCGCTTGTGCTGCGACGCCAGCTTGATGAACTTGGCGGGGTCCACTGGCGGGGTGGTGGAGTCCACTGGCCCGGGGAGGATATCTGCGTTCAGCCACACAGGGAAGGACACCTAGAAGAATACAGAGGAATGTAGTGAAACGAGGACAGGCAAGAGCTAGTGACAGCTGGT
>CM032473.1:26270005-26301720 GCA_019059595.1 Marasmia exigua
AAAGAGTTCTTATTTACAAACATGAGTACATAAATACAAGTATGACAATTCTGTAGCCAACGTAGCCCAACCTCATCATTGCGCTTTGTTTTCAGGAACCTTGCGTGACTTACGGTGCACACATACATAACATCAATAGGAAGGAGATAGGAGATGATGATGAGGTCTTAAATTGTGTGTCTATGTCGTATCTGCTTGCTAGTAAGCGTGCAAATATATATTATGTTCACATTATTTTGATATAGATCAATTGGCATGTGATGTGACTATGTATCTATTTAACAGACGTGTCACATCACTCTTTCATAACGAAACGTAAAACTTCACTAGAGCGATCTGGAATTTTCTGTTCGATTTATAATATAGATGCTCCAACCGATTACGGCTACGGTGGCTATCTCACGGTCAGCTACGTACGCAGGATATATTGTAGTGCTCAAGTGTGTGCGCAAACACAAGTGCACTCTCTATTCTCTTACTCTCATAATTCCGATGGGACACTTCTGTGACACGACCAGAGAGGCGCAGGACCAACGGCTTAACGTGCTTCCGAGGCACGGGGGTACAAGGATGCCAACTTCCAGACTCCGGGCTGCCACTAAGAATTTCTTACCGAAAACTTAGGTTCAAATTTTTGGCCT
The DNA here is from genome assembly GCA_019059595.1 of Marasmia exigua. NCBI lineage: Eukaryota > Metazoa > Arthropoda > Insecta > Lepidoptera > Crambidae > Marasmia > Marasmia exigua. The sequence goes on from CM032473.1 coordinate 26,270,647, forward strand.
GACCCGGGGTCGAACCCGGGACCTCATGCGCAGCGTCGCTTTAGTGCGACCCACTGACCACTGCGCCACCGAGGCAGTCAATTTATACTTAGGTAGTTAATAGTTATAAAATACCTTTTTAAACCAACCCTCAAAAAATCCTATTTGCACACCAAAAATACTAATTGCACATCAAATTATGATATTGAATGAATGAATGAATGAATGATTGTGCGCAAAAAGGGTGTGCAAAAAGGTTACGTCAGGTTAACAAGTAACTGTCGTGGTGAAAGGCTCCGAGCTTTGGCCCGATGTCACTCGCCCACTTATGACAGATGAAGGGAGAGTTCCCCAGGAGTTTAAGTCGGTATGCCTCTGGCCGGCTTCTCGTTAGAAGAAGCCGTCGCCAGGGGAGAGTCCGACGTAACCCGTCCGTTTACAGACGGATTACTCGTAACGCATTTCTCCTGGGTCACCAAAAAAAAGGTTAGCAAGTCATTAATTTTGATGGAACGTTAAATACAAGCCGTAGTTTTAATGCACTGCACTTTTATATACAAATTGTAAGGTTCTAACAGTAAGACAGTTATTTATAATGAATACCGTTCTTAAACAGCACACCGCGCTTTCATACAGCACTAACAAAAGAAGGAAAGATAAAGTTTGCTCTCATAATCCTCTAATGAAGCTTTTTCTTGCCATTTTTACGTGTTCTTGGGCCCACTTCTCTATAATAGACTTAACGCCATAGACAAGTCTGGTCAGTCCTCTGACTTATAACCTGCGCTAAAAAACACCTTCAGGAGGTGCTCCTGAAGTTGTCCTACGATGATATTGAACAGTGGGAGAGCCACGCTTCGGCATGAATGGGCCGGCTCGACCGGAGTAATACCACTTCCTCACAGAAGAACCGGCGTGAAGCAGTGCATGCGCTGTGTTTCGCTGCGTGAGTGAGGGTACCGGAGCCCATCAGGGGAAGGGTGTTAAAAGTTAAGCAGCGCACTTTATGACCCACTGGTGTTGCAGGCGTTCATAGGCGGCGGTAATCGCTTACGCATCAGGTGATCCGTCTGCTCGTCTGCCACCTACTCATAAAAAAAAAAAAATACGAGAACTTACTTATTGTCCCAAATAACTACCACTAAATTTAATTGTTATCCTAGAGGAAGATTAATTTTAAAGTGTAATTATTGCTTATATAGTATGATTATTTTTTTTTTAATACTATTTTTAGCCTGAAACACAGGTCACCCTAGTTCAGGTAAAATGCTAAAATGTGTACTAGTATATATAAGATTTATTGATCAAAAGTTGTATTAGACATAGTTATTTGAAATAAAAAAAATATTTATTTTATAATGCAAGGCAAAAACCTAAAGACTAGATGAAAATTCGCTTTCCCGTCCTAACTTTTAGTGATAGTGCGTGTATAGTCTCATTCAAATATTTGAGTCCGCTATTAGACCCAACAATTAGAAGTGTAATTCCTAATTCCGTCAGCGCCAGATTGGTATAAACGGCCGGTTCTAGGAACGCGCGCGGCTTGGGACTGCCTATTTCTGGAGCGGCTGGACAAGTTACGGGAATCGGGGGAGCGGAAATTTTTTTAATGTAAAGCGCCCCTCAGTAATAAAAACATTTTTTTAAATAAATATTTCACAACATCACATACATTGATCTGACTCTGAGATAGGTAGCTCAAGCACCTGTGTTACAGCTATCAGAACCAACAGCGGATTGGCCTCCGGTACCGTCACTCACGCAGCGGAAACACAGCACATTGCTGCTTCACGCCGGTTTTCTGTGAGGACCGTGGTATCACTCCGGTCGACGCGGCCCATTCATGCCGAAGCATGGCTCTCCCACGGTAAATATTTTTTTTATAAAAATGGCAAGAGAGTGCACTTGTGTTTGGGCACACATAAGAGCACTATACTATATCTTGCGTACGTGGCTAATCGTTGAGAGTTTGGCCGTCATAGCCGTAATCGGTTGGAGGATATTACTATTTATGTGGTATAATCGCCTTAATCTTACTCTCAAGACCTCACCTCACGACCAACAATACGTCTAGAAATGAAACTCATATTGTTTTCGCGAGACTTGTCCCGTCTCCGTCCACCCTCGTATGTCGGAGAGAGATGAATGCCGTTTTATAGTCATTTAAATGAGCGTGTAATAGACCCACAAGCTGTATTGGAGAGAATGCAAGGGTATGACAGTAATAATTGCAGGTTTTGACCAGTTAATTTTGGCCTAAACGTACGTCAGACCCAGCTTATCTTTACTCTCCTGGTGACTGCCTTGTCTCGGTCGATAGCGCAGTGGCTCGCACGTACGTTATAGGCGACGCCTACGTTCAAGGTTCGATTATCGTGGGAGAGCCACGCTTCGCCCATTGTTATGGACGGTAGACAGCAGTGGCCCGCCAGAAAAACCAGCGTTAAGTAGAACGGTTGCTGTGTTTTCGCTGCTTGAGTGAGTGTACGGAGGCCCAGTCGGGGGAAAAGGGGGTAATAGTTGGCAGGCACTGTGAATCCCACTGGGTCGCGGTGTCTCATGGGCGGTGGCAATTCATAAACATTCAGGCGATCCGTTCTGCTCGTCTGCAGCTATACACATTTATGTAAAAGAATAGTGTAATTCTGGTTGGACCGGGTTCTTCTGTTACCCAAGCTGAGTGTCAGCCGGGACTCTGGAAGTTGGTAGGGGACTAATACTCGTACTGTAGAAAATTGCAACAATTAAAATTCGAGAGAAAAATTATAACATGCATATTTATCAAGGTCAAGATGACAGGGCAGTCACATCACGAAAAACAAACTACATGAAACATATCAAACTTCTTTTACATGCCGCCCACCAAGGACTTAGTCCTTAAACATAAGTTCATAAAGTACAACTTGCTGAGCGGGCGCTTGAGAAGCTCGCCTCCTCCTTACATTTAACAGTCACTAACCTTGTGATAATTGTCGGTGGTCCTACACTTTTTGTGGAATATTCTACTAGAACCATTGGACGTGGAAAAACATTGTCTCTTAATGATAACCACAATCATTCACATTTAGGCTCACTAAGTTTAGTTTTCCATTTATACGGACTGATTTAAACTAACCAAATATCTTTTGACCACCTGCCAGAATGGTTTACCAATCGCTGGGACCAATCTCCACCGATCTACATGCGTCAAATGGCTTCTTCAAACCACCGATATGAAAATTTAAAAAGGCTCACCTACAAAAAGTGAACCTGCTGTCAAGGGGAGAGGGTTCGGCGGGTTAATCGCTTAATCGACATTCAACGAGCCGAATTGAGGCACGCTTCGATTAGCGTCAAAACTGTGGAAAGCTTCCTCGTACGTGAGAAAAAACTATCCCCTACAACTCTCCTAAGATGAGACTTAACGCAACGCACACCGCCTCCATAAACCCGAAGTTAGGGACGTGAGGTGCGATAATAAAATGCCCAACACGAGTTACCCTTCGAAAGTTAACAACCGACGAAGCTCTGATGTTGCTCACTCTCAGCCTTTAGTAAATTTGATTGTGTTCACTTGTTAGCGCCAACAAAAATTGTGCCCATTGTTCGCTAATAATATCCCATAGCAGTGTCTCTTCTTGCTGTTGAACGACGAAACGCTGCTATGAAGCCCTTGAACTTAAAGTCAGTCACCGTGCAAATGTATGGCACGAGTGACATACAAACAAACAAACATATTATCCCTTAGGATTTTAGAACCTTCTGCTTGGTGGAAAATCGAATGTTGATAGGTCCACGCGTAGTCAACTCCTGAGGATTTGAAGGGTTTACTTGGAGTAGTCTCACTTCCGGGAAGTGACCCATAACGAGTTCTAGGCACCTTCGAATATCGCAGGCAGGTGACACACGATCTGTAATGTTTCTTCACTAAAAATTGCGAGCCTCTCAAAATCCAGTACCTTTGACTCAAAAACAATTTAACATTATTGAGGGCCGCCATGTAGTGTTATGAAATGTGCATCCCTTACGAGTAAAATGGCTAATCGACTTTTAGCTGGGATTATGATAGGATGTTGATTATCATAGGCTCGCATTGGCTTTTGTCAAGCGTCCTCCGACTGCTCAAAACGCCATCTTCATCAATAATCGGAACTAGGTTGTGCTAGAACCACTCTTCTTTGACACAAATCCAATGACTCTTTACCTGTTTGATTTTCCATCGTTAAATGCAAATTTTGACCTGTTTGATAACACACCAGTAGATATTAGCTAATTCTTCACTAGTGACCAGTCGTCTCTTTAAAACTGGTGCGTTCTTCCCTTGGTATTTTTAAATTCGGACTCTTCTACAATATGACACGATTCGTAACATCTTTGCAATTGTAGAAAACTTGCACCATACAAATTCTCCCTTATTTTCTTCTTTCTTTCTGTTGATGCAAAGGATTGGACCTCTCTTCTTCATTGGTATCTAGGGGAACATCATAATCATTAGATTGCAACTTCCTTATATCGCAATCAAAATCTGGTCCATTCCACCCAAAAGCGGGGTGATTCTTCAATTCATCAGGTTTCAAACCTCTCGAAGCACCGTCTGCTGGGTTCATGTCAGTGTGTGATGACATGACCACATTGACGACGTTTAAGACAGTGAGTATATTCGACACTCTATTGCTTACAAATGTTGCCCAACGTGAGGGTGAGCCCTTCAGCCAAGATAGCACTATAGTGGAATCTGTCCAAGCGCTACAAAATCTCTTTCACTACTGCGTGATGAGGAATGTCATACAGCTTTAGCATTGTCAACATGACACGGCTCAAACCAATGACCATGTGACCTAGCTCCAGATACTCTTTTTACATTACGGTAATTTTCATAAAAGCTCTTGGATATACTTAATGCCTTTCTAACGTATTGACGTGCAGGATCATCAGTCTAAAGGGTAAGTTCACAAACATACTGCCGTCCTTGTTCCTTATTGTAGTAACTTCGTAGGAGGTCTTCACATCTGCTTTCGTTTTCTGTAAGGGCTGTTAATGCTGTCAGGTGCGTCCTCCATCTCAAAAAATGCTTCAAAAAGTATCTCCTACAATGTACATGCAAACCGACAACGTTTGATTTGATGCAAGCGACAAAACTTTCCGGACAGAAATTCCATCGTAAGGTGGGTATTTGCGCAAGCAAACCGTCGGGTTTTTTGATAACTCCACTCAACAACACTTCACTGTAGACTTCTGCCTCCTAAAAAGTAATCTATATACCTGGCTGCTATTCTGGCTCGGCTAGTGGAGTTGCTTTAAATCCTAACCAATCAGGTGAGGCGTAACGTCTGCGACGGTATCAGAGCGTGGTAAGGATTTTAATAATAGCAGTAATTTTGAATGTTAGCATCAGGATTATGACGGGATTCCACTGAAATGAGGACGAAATATTTATTTAGTATTGACCATCTACCAAACCTGACACCAAGGCCATTGGACAGGGTTCGCTTGGAGTTCAACAATTGCTAACAGTTTCTCGGTTAGACAGGAACCTGTGAACTCTGATGACTAATGCCCTAATAACATGTTTCATACCATTATGGAATTAACCTTAATACCGCTGTGGCTAACAGTCCATTGTATGTTTGAATATTTCCTGTGAAAAGTTAGATACTACCTTCATCGGGTGATGAGACGCGATTAGAGTCTGATCGCCGATGCGTGTCTCTCCTCAATGTGTGGGTTGTCATTGTTACTTGTACTCGCCATTACCGTTTCTTGTACTCTATCTCTCTACATATGTAATAGAGAATGATGTCTCCGTCCACATCTGCGACAGCTGGTTGAAGGACGGCAAGCCTTGACAGAATGATTAGGTGACAGGCATTGTACACAATCTCGCTTTGTACAAATTCTTGTCTTTCTTGAGGCATCTGTTGTCCGAACTTCTACACTGATATAAACAGATTGCGAGCCTTCGCACATCGTACACGAAGAAGTTTCAGTTTTTTTGATCATGACAACAGGAAGTATGGAAAAGTCTTAGGCTTGTGGTGACTTTGGTTGTCTGCCAGTATTTCCTGCGTCTACCATCTCCAGGTTCGGAAATCGGGTTTCCAAGAAATCAAACGAGTTGCGACCAAGTGGGTAATTCTTCAGATAACAAACTTAGTAATTTTCCCATTGCTTATGTGACTCTGAGGTTAAGTTTGGATATTACCCCAATAGATGATTCATAGGGTCCATGTGTGTGTTTTTATTCCCATAGTAGCTAGGTGACTTCAACAGGTTGCATGTGTTATCTATAAGGTGTTTCGGAGCTGAAGCTGACTCAGTGGGACAAAGTGGCTTTTGTGGAAAAGAGCATCTTCATAATAGGCATTACTATATATTCGCTTATTGTCGTAACGCGATAAGTTGCTGCCAAGCTTCCTCTAGTTCCGCCTCAGTATAGCAAAATTCTCAAAAGCAAGTTACTTGGGTCTCCTTGTAGACTTGTTTGCAAGAGTGTAACTTCTGTACTCCAGTCAAGCTCTTATTCTTATGTATAAGTGAGAAAAACATGTCATGACAGGTTTGCCATTCTTCATACTTTCCGGAAAATGAGGAAGTTGAATCTCGGAAAGTTTTAGTCATTGAATCTGATGGACGGACAATGGTGATGGATCGCACCCATAAGGTGTTGTAACTGATCCTTAAGAGTGCTCTTGGTAGTCAAATGTACAACTCTTCCGTGGAGTTCATAAACATCATCGGTGAAAATATGTGTGTTGGTCCGATTGAATTCTTAGATGAAAGAGCTGATCTGATTTTCCTATGCCTTCTTGAAATCCGACAGTTAATTACCTCTAAATTCTCAAGAACGTGTCCTCTCAATGTACGCTCGAAGTGATTCAGGCCTTAGGACTTTTCTTATAATTTTTATCAGCCTTTGAATTTTTACTTAAAAATATCGGATTGATTCAAGACTACATCCATTGTTGAAATGACGTAAAAAAATTACTTACAGTTTCCGAGAACATTCACGATAATTTATTTTCATTTATTACTTACGTAATTTAATAAGCATTTTTTTTTTTTACTTTTTTGTTCAGGTAGGGTTTCGCACCATGTAGAAAATTGCAAAATAAAATTCGAGAGAAAATTATAACATGCATATTTTATTCAAGTCAAGATGACAAGGGCAGTCAATCACGAAAAAATAAACTACATTGATACATATTCAAACTTCTTTAAACATGCCGCCCACCAAGGACTTAGTCCTTTAACATACGTTCATAACGTACAACTTGCTGAGCGGGTGCTTGAGAAGGCCGCCTTTACATTTAACAGTCACTACCCTTGTGATATTGTCGGGTCCTACACTTTTGTGACTATTCTACCTAGTAACCACTGAGAAGGTGGAACATTGTCTTCTCTAATGATAACCACATCATTCACATTTGGCTCACTAAGTTTAGTTTTCCATTTATACGACTGATTTAAACTAACCAAATATTCTTTTGACCACCTTGTCCAGAATTGGTTTACCATTCGCTGGACCAATCTCCACCGCATCTACATGCGTCAAATGGCTATCTTCAACCACCTGATCTGACAAATTAACAAAGGCTCACCTACCAAAAGTGACCTGGTGTCAAGGGGAGAGGGTCGTCGGGTTGATCGCTAATGACAGTCAACGGACGCGAATTGAAGGCACGCCTCGATTTGCGTCAAAACGTGGAAAGTCCTCGTACGTGAGAAAACTATCCCCTACAACTCGCTTAAGATGAGACTTAACGCAACGCACACCAGCTTCCCATAAACCTCCGAAGTTAGGTGCGTGAGGTGCGATAAAATGCCAACGAGTACTTCGAAAGTTAACAACCGACGAAGCTCCTGAGTTGCTCACTCATCAAAATTGGTGCCACTGTCGCTATAAATACATAGCAGTGTCCTCTTCTTGTTGTGAACCAACGAAACGCTGCTATGAAGCCCCTTTGAACTTAAGTCAGTCACCGCTTCAAATGCATGGCACGAGTGACCATACAAACAAACAAACATATGTATCCCTTATAGGATTTAGAACCTCTGCCTGGTGAAAATCGAATGTTAATAGGTCCCGCGTAGTCAACACCTGAGGATTTAAGGGTTTACTTGGAGTAAGTCTCACTTCAGGAAGTTGACCCATCAACTGAGTTCTAAGCACCTTGGAATATCGCAGGCAGGTAACACACGATCTGTAATGTTTCTTCACTAAATTGCGAGCTCTCAAAATCCAGTACTTTGACCTCAAAAATTTAACATTACTTGAGGGCCGCCATGTAGCTGTTTTGAAATGTGCATCCCTTACTAGTAAAATGGCTAATCGACTTTTAGCTGGGATTATTATAGGATGTTGCTTATCATAGCTCGCATTGGCTTGTGTCAAGCGTCCTCCGACTCTCAAAACTCCATCTTCATCAATAATCGGAACTAGGTTGTGTAGAACACTCTTCTTTGACACAAATCCATGACTCTTTACCTGTTTGATTTCATCGTTAAATGCAAATTCTTGAACCTGTTTGATACACACCAGTAAGCTCTTATCTAATTCTTCAATAGTGACAGTCTCTCTTAAAACTGGTCGTTCTTCCCTTGGTATTTTTAAATTCAGGACTCTTCTACAATATGACACGATTCGTAACATCCTTTGCAATTTAGAAAACTTGCACCATACAAATTCTTCCTTATTTTCTCTTTCTTCTGTTGATGCAAAGGATTTGACTCTCTCTTCTTCATGCGTATCAGGAACATCATAATCATTAGATTGCAACTCATTATATCGCAACCAATCTGGTCCATTCCACCAAAGCGGGTGATTCTTCAATTCATCAGGTTTCAAACCTCTCGAAGCACCGTCTGCTGGGTTCATGTCAGTTGCTACATGACCCCATTGATCGACGTTTAAGACAGTGAGTATATTCGACACTCTATTGCTTACAAATGTTGCCCAACGTGAGGGTGAGCCCTTCAGCCAAGCAAGCACTATAGTGGAATCTGTCCAAGCGTACAAATCTTCTTTCACTACTGCGTGATGAGGAATGTATACAGCTTTAGCATTGTCAACATGACACGGCTCAACCATGACCATGTGACCTAGCTCCAGATACTCTTTCATTACATTACGGTAATTTTCATAAAGCTTTGGATTATTACTTAATCGCCTTTCTAACGTATTGACATGCAGGATCATCAGTCTTAAAGGGTAAGTTCACAACATACCTGCCGTCCTTGTTCCTTATTGTAGTAACTTCGTAGAGTTCTTCACATCTGCTTTCGTTTTCTGTAAGGGCCTTGTTAATGCTGTCAGGTTCGTCCTCCATCTCAAAAAATTGCTTCAACAAGTCATCTCCTACATGTACATGCAAACCGACAACGTTTTGATTTGATGCAAGCGACAACTTTCCGGACAGAATCCATCCTAAGGTGGTATTCTGCGCAATCAAACCGTCGGGGTTTTTGATAACTCCACTCAACAACACTTCACTGTAGACTTCTGCTCCTAAAAGTAAGTCTATCTTACCTGGCTGGCAATATTCTGGATCGGCTAGTGTGAGTTGCTTTAAATCTAACCAATCAGGTGAGAGTAACGTCTGCGACGGTATCAGCGTGGTAAGTGATTTTAATACATATGCAGTAATTTGAATTTTAGCATCAGGATTATGACGGGATTCCACCTGAAATGAGACTAAATATTTAATTTTAGTTTGACCATCTCCCAAACCTGACACCAAGCCATTGACAGGGGTTCGCTTGAGTCCTAACAATTGTACAGTTTCCTCGGTTACGAAGGAAGCCTGTGAACCCTGATCGACTAATGCTCTAATAACATGTTTCATACCATTATGAGAATTAACCTTAACTACCGCTGTGGCTAACAGTACATTGTATGTTTGAATATTTCCCTGTGAAAAGTTAGATACTACCTTCATCGGGTGATTAGACGCGATAAGAGTCTGCTCCGATGCGTGTCTCTCCTCAATGTGTGGGTTTTCATTGTTACTTGTACTCGCCATTACCGTTTCTTGTACTCTATCTCTCTCCATATGTAATAGAGAATGATGTCTCCGTCCACATCTGCGACAGCTGGTTGACTGACGGCAAGCCTTGACAGAATGATTAGGTGACAGGCAATTGTAACACAATCTCTGCTTTAGTACAAATTCTTGTCTTTCTTGAGGCATCTGTTGTCCGAACTTCTTACACTGATATAACAGATGCGAGCCTTCGCACATCGTACACGAAGAAGTTTCAGTCTTCTTTTGATCATCGGCAACCGAAGTATGAAAAGTCTTAGGCTTTTGGTGACTTTGTTTCTGCCAGTGATTTCCTGCGTCTACCATCTCCAAGGTTCGGAATCGGGTTTCCAAGAAATCAACGAGTTGCGACCAAGTAGGTAAGTCTTCAGATAGCAAACTTATGTAATTTTCCCATTGCTTATGTGATTCTGAGTCTAGCTTGGATACTACCAAATAGATGATCATAGGGTCCCATGTTTGTGTTTTGATTCCCATAGTCGCTAGTGACTTCAAACAGGTTGATGTGTTATCTAATAGTTGTTTCAGAGCTGAAGCTGACTCAGTGACAAGTGGCTTTTGTGAAAAGAGCATCTTCATAATAGCATTACTATTATATCGCTTATTGTCGTAACGCTTGATAAGTTGCTGCCAAGCTTCCTCATAGTTCCGCTCAGTAATAGCAAAATTCCTAAGCAAGTTACTTGGGTCTCCTTGTAGACTTGTTTTCAAGTAGTGTAACTTCTGTACTCCAGTCAAGCTCTTATTCTTATGTATAAGTGATGAAAACATGTCATGAAAGGTTTGCCATTCTTCATACTTTCCGGAAAATGTAGGAAGTTGAATTCTCGGAAGTTTTAAGTCATTTGAATCTGATGACGACAATGGTGATGATGCAGCACCCATAAGGTGTTGTAACTGATCCTTAAGAGTGCTCTTGTAGTCAATGTACAACTCTTCCGTGACGTCATAAACATCATCGGTGAAATATGTGTGGTCCGATTGAATCTCCTTAGATGAAAGAGCTGATCTGATTTTCCTATGACCTTCTTTGAATTCTGACCATAATTCCTCTAAATTCTCAAGACGTGTCTCAATGTACGCTCGAGTGATTCGGGCCTTAGGACTCTTCTTATAATTTTTATCAGCCTTTTGAATTTTTACGTAAATATCGGATTGATTCAAGACTACATCCATTGTTGAAAATGACGTAAAATTACTTACAGTTTCCGAGTAATCATTCACGATAACTTTATTTCATTTATTACTTACGTAATTTAATACGCATTTTTTTTTTTACTTTTTTAGTTCATTTAGGGTTTCGGCACCATGTAGAAATTGCAAAATAAAATTCGAGAGAAAATTATAACATGCATATTTTATTCAAGTCAAGATGACAAGGGCAGTCAATCACGAAAAAATAAACTACATTGATACATATTCAAACTTCTTTAAACACGTACCTTCATGCCTCGGACGGAATTTTAGAGCTGTTGGTCCTACGACCAATTACCCTCTTCGATCGTGTCAGGTTTTTTTACCATCGAAATACGAGAGTTAGGGAATAAAGAGCGTACCTATATGTGACTGCGAACACACTCGTCACTATAAAATGTCCTGTGTAATTGACTGTTCATTGAGGTTGTCAAAATAACTTACAAGTATATTTCAAAACAGCTGTTAAATTTAACAGACTGTAATTGTTTATTAGCCCTGTGGGGCGGTCCCCCTCTTTCAGAGTCTGCCTGAGTGGCCAAAATGTGATTTAATATAAGTTAATATCTGTTAGTAAACTTACTTTTTAATGCTGCTTCCAACTGCGCTTTGCTGTTGACGGCATGAGCCCAGGTCACGACTGTCAGGTTCTTCATCGATTCCTCCTCACAGCTCACAAAAGTGACTAAAACAAACAAAAAATACAATAAAACAATCACGCATCATAAAATCATTAAGCACCTATACATAAATGTAATGCCATTTAACAAAGAGGTAAAAATAAAAATTTTGCGTTTAATGGAACGTTGAAACGTCATAATAACAGATGTCAATGACATGATGACAGATTACGTCAAGTGAATTGCAAAAAAACACAGCAGCAGCTGATTTTAGGCTGACTTTATCTAGTGTATAATTTAATATTATTGTTTATTTATGACATGATAACCTACTTACAAATCGATTTCGGTGGAAAACAGTATTGTTTACATGAATAACAAAGCAGAGTGATTCCCTGTCTGCACACTCACTAGACACTGGCGCTAGTGTGGCAATGCTTTTGTGACGTTTCGTTGCACAGTTAGTTCCTCTTTTTGCCGCATAATCTTTTGTTCAGTGTATTCGTGATTGTGTTTACTTTGGCCGGTGTTTTGTATGTTCCTTGTAGCACCTGATATAATGAGTGTATTTTAATGATTCAAGCGTTTTGTTATCATTCATAAACATGATAAGGCGTAGGTAGGTTCGCTATACATTTTACCGATAGGGAAGACCTCTGTATCAGAGTGAACAGGCGTCTTTTTCTAGTCAAATGCGTAGCATCCTAAACCTCATGGGAGACTGTGGTAGCCTATAGTTAAAATAATAAAATAAAAGATAATAGAATTTTGAATAGTAATTTTTTTTTATGAAATTTAGGCCAATGCTTGACTACAATCTCACTCTGACGGAAAGTCACGATAAGGTCTAGGACGTATGTGGATGTAACTTAGGATATAGGTATGTTAGTAGGTATATGAATGTATTTTTTACCTCTCCATCAAATCGGATATCTTCGTTTTTTTTAATACCTACAGCGCAGCACCATTATTTGTCATAATTATAATAATTAGGAAAGTAGGCAATTACTTTTTAAATAAAAGAGAACGTTTTTTTTCTCTTTTTGAAATAAGTCTGATGGTGTTAATATTTTAGTGAATAGGTAATGTGGGTAAGTACCTACCTAGGTATCATTGATTGAGATTCTTCATTTCCGCAACGATCAAAGGCGAATGACTTAAATGCAGAACTAAAAGCGTCTAGTTTATCCACGAGACCGAATAAATAAACATTGCTGTTCCCATCATAATCCAGATCGATAGCTTGATCATCTTTGATGGTGAACCACGCCGCTTTGATACCACCAAATATGTAACCTAGTGGTAGAAATAGATCCCACGGTTTGCTTTGATGTTTGAATTTTTAAGTTTATTTATTCATGAAAACATTTATTTATTTTATTTATTTATTTATTTATTTCTCTTCTTACGCTATCTTTACAGGGCTTAGCCTAATGCGATAGTGCAACTATCTAATTATTATATAAAGCTAGGTATCTATATATTATAAACTAAACACTTTAAACCTTATAAACTAAACCAATAAATCCTAAATCCTATTTATAACATAATATATATAGTGTCGTCCTTGCGAATTCACTCAGGGGACAACAGAATATGTCCGCGAGTTCCGACACCGCGTTAATAGTGCGCATGGCGCGCGTGAGCGGCGCCTCGGCCAGCAGGTTGGTGCGCGCGCGCGGCACCGCCAGCAGCGGCGGTCGCCGCCGGCGCTCCGCGTACCGGTCAGGCACACTGAGGTTTAAGTGCTCCAGTACCTCTGCGTTGTGTATTCGGCCCCTTAGCACCTTAACGATGTAGCCAACCAGCGCAAAATCTCTCCTAACCCTGAGCTCGTTGTATCCCACCATACCCAAAACAAACAACGTTGGGTACATGAGTGGATAAAACGGGTAAACTCCATACAGTTTTAAATATAAAAATCGGAGATATTTATTTTGCACTCTCTCCAACATCAGACTGTCCAACAACATGCAACATGTATACACAAAAACTAAATAGGTACCCGTCCGTGTATGATGTTGATACTAAATAAGTAAATCTATTTGTAGAAAGTACTCGAAACGCATACCTACCTAGCCCCTTATTAGAAAACGGAGTCTTCCACAATTAAACTCGTTCCAGCTTCTTTTAACATGGCGTTTTGGAACGCGATGGCCATGAGCTTTAATATCTATTTTTTTTTTGTTTTCCCGGAGAGAATGCCGCTGGCTCAAAACAGAGCCGACGTCGGCGACGCCTTATGCACACCCGGCTGTGGTGAAGGCCGGGTAGTGGAGGGCTCTCCCCTGGGGCCTACCTACTAAACTCACCGGGGCATTTCCATCTTTGCCCAGGAAATCAGGATGGGACACGTTCTACCAAACGAGGTTTCGCCCGCGTCCCACCCAAGGACAAGAAGCTCGCCAGCACGGCCTCTCTCCCACTCACGACGGCCCGAAGGCCTAGGGCTGCTCCCTCGGCCCACTAAACAGATCCTCCCGTGTGGAACCTACACTGCTGGATGCAGCGCAGGCACTACCGAGAGGACGACTCCGCCCTTAGGGATAAGGGTACATGCACCCTTCCCCCTGTGTTGGGGAAATAAAACCCGCCGGCTTAAAAAGCGAGGCTGCCTCGAAACCAACTCCTCTGGATGCGGAGCCGGGGAACGAGCTATCACCGGGCTGCCGCTACACTCCGCTGGCTGCGGACTTGTAGCGCAGACCCTCCAAGACTTTGGCCGTGAGGCCTGAGCCCAAAGGCTTCCGCTCGAGTGGAGCCCACGTCAAAACGCTCTTGCCAACTGGGACTCGCCAACAGGTCACCCCAAAGCGAAGCCGAACAGGGCCCCGGTCCCATAACAATATAATACATCTTTCAGACCACACCACACCATGAGGCCGGTCCTAGGCCCTTGTGGGCCCAGGGCAATCAAAGGACTCGGATTAGTAGAAAATGCCGAACCGCAGCTAAATTCCCCAGCTTTAATAGCCTACGATTATAACTCCAGATCACGTTTAATAAGATAATGTGGACCCAGTAGCGTAGCGTGGATGTCGGCTGCCCGGGGCGGAAGACATTTTTGGCACCCTCCTTTCTTCCTCAATCCCCCCAGGATGAAGGTGGACCAAGAACCCAGGTTAAGAATGTTTATAATTTACAAAATGTTGGCACACTGTTGTTGATTCCACTGGTACTGGTGAGATCACCCGGAAACCGCTGCAATCCGATGTTCCTCTTTGCTCACATCGCGCTGTAGGGCGCCTATAAAATCGAATGCGCCTATAAAATACTTATGTACGTCGAATGTATGTGTAATGTGATTTAATAGTTTAATTTAATAAAGTTCCTAGGATGATCTGAGTACGAGTAACGTTTTTACTAAGAGTATTTAGATAATTATAATGTCTATTTATTTTAAATTATTTTATCAAAAACACATGTATAAATATTTAAATTGAAATATTGAGTCATGAATAAATATTAGCCAAGAGCTTGCGTTCTATTAGTTGGTACCAACATTGATTTATATAATTATGTAAGTATACTTTCATTGTCCTTAATGATGGTTTGGCCTATGGTTGCCCTATTCCAACATGCCGCTTAGGTAACTGGGTTATCGCGTTAAAATATTTACATGCAAACTTTGTGTTATTCAGTCAGTGAATAATTTAATTTCTAGGAAAGTATTGAAGATTCACCTTATTTCTCACAAACGCGAAATTCTGTAATACTACCAATAACGCCTAAAAATATAACGGTGGCAAACATTCTTTGTTAAGCGATGTATGGTTACTGTATGATGAGGATAGAAAAGCAAATTTAGGAAATTGAGGAGATTGGGGGGACTAGCCAAATTTTGCCTTATATAAAATGCCATAAAGTATACCTACTAAAAGTCAAAAGATTACGCTTTCGCAATGTTAGTCGTTATTAAATGAATTGAATTTTATACGGTACTGTCCAAAATAAACTTTACGTACAGTGGCGGACAGGTCAAGCCATACAAAACTGTCAAATTTTCTCAATCGATTTCGAACGAATATTATCGTTTATAATCGAATGAAGAAATTTGACAGTTTTGTATAGCTTGATGTCTTCGCCACTGTACTTGCCATATATTACTAATTTTGTTTTAATGATTGTTGAGTATACGAAGGCCCGTGAGCTAGTGCTATAACGTATGTGTGTAAAGTTTGAAAGAAGGATGTATGTATCGATAAGCATCTCTATGGGTTGGTTGTCAGTTGTCACTCAAAAATATGTCAAAGCCGTGCTATGTGTTGGATAGCACCGCACTAGCCTAAATCCTCTTTCTATTCTTTTCCTGTCATCTGTCATCCATCTTGGGAATTTTCGTTGCTTCAAATAAAATGTAATTTTCACGTATTTATTAATCTTATTATTTACGTATGTAAATTCCAACAATTGGTAGCAGCGCTACGAAGATGTCGACGTACCTCCGTGTGGAAGCACTTTCCAAGGAAAACTATGACACGTGGTGCCTACAAGCCCAAGCTATTCTAATAAAAAATGAACTATGGGACTTCGTCAATGGGAAGGCAAATGTGACGACAAAATCCACAGCCGATGAAGTCGCGGTCTTTGAAAAGGGTGATTTAATGGCTCGCTCAGAACTATTTCTTCTGATATCCCCTTCGGAATTAAAGCAAGTCAAAGGTTGCAAAACATCAAAGGACGTGTGGGATAAGTTAAAAACTATATACCAAAGCTCTGGACCAGCCTGCAAGGCGACACTATTAAAGAAACTAGTTCTTCAAAAACTGACCTCTGACGACATCCGGGATCACTTGAATAACTTCTTGGACATAGTGGACAAGCTAGCGGATATGGATGTGTCCATACATCCAGATTTGTTAAGCGTAATGATGCTATATAGCTTACCAAATAGCTATGATAACTTCAGAATCGCTATTGAGTCCAGGGACACACTGCCCACGCCTGAAGAGTTAAAAGTTAAAATTATAGAAGAATACGAAGCCAGGAAAAACGTGAATAGTCCACATACATCCGAAGGAGCCTTCTACACAAAGAAAAAGGTAATAAAATTTTGTCAACATTGTAAAAAGAAGGGCCACAGCACAGATGCATGCTGGGCAAAGAAAAAACAAATCCCCAGCCAAAGAAACAAAAATGACTTCAAGAATTTCAGCATCACGCCTACCTGTCTAGCTGCCACGACACCTGACGTCTGGTGCCTAGATAGTGGATGCAGCTCACATATGTGCGGCGAAAAGGAATTGTTTGAAGAAATCCAGCCTGAAAGCGGTTCGCTACGGCTAGCGTCTGAAACACAAACGGCGAAAGTTGAAGGGAAAGGAATGGTACCACTCAATATAAACAATGAAAAGATTCGCCTGAATGAGACACTATATGTACCCACCTTAACTACTAACCTGATGTCGGTACCAAAAATAACCGAAAAAGGTTTCATAGTAAACTTCACTAAAGACAAGGCCATTATCAAAGACAACAAAAACAGGTTAGTCTTTGAAGCCAAGAAAGAAAATGGTCTATACTATGTACAAAATAAAGAGAAGGGAAACACAGCTTATTCGGCAAGGGAAGTGGACAATACAATGAAGTGGCATCGAAAACTAGGTCATATAAACGAACATGATTTGAAGCAAATGGCAAAAAATAATCAAATTAAAGGCTTAGAGTTAAATGTAAAAGCAAAATTGCCAGTTTGCGAAACATGTATTAAAGGAAAAATGACCCGATTGCCATTCACCTCCGTTGATACGCTACAATCCTCGGAGCCATTACAAATAATACACAGTGATGTATGTGGTCCCTTCCAAACTGAAACATTGGCCGGATCTAGATACTTTGTTACTTTCCTGGATGATTACACAAAGTACAACTGCATATATTTTATTTCCCATAAAAGTGAAGTATTAACAAAATTCAAAGAATACAAAAATAAAGTGGAAAATTATCTTCAGAGAAAAATTAAATCTATACAATCAGATAACGGCGGAGAATACTGCAACAGACAGTTCGATGAATATCTCAAAGAGCATGGCATCAAAAGAAGGTTGACGACACCATACACGCCACAGCAAAACGGGCAAGCTGAAAGAAAAAATAGATCATTATTAGACAAAGCACGTTGTCTAATGCTGGAAGCTAAATTGCCGGAGAAACTGTGGGCTGAAGCAGTCTATACCGCAAACTACTTGATAAATAGATCGCTAGCCAAAGCACTCGGTGAAAATACTACCCCCTACCAAAGATGGACCGGGCGTATACCAGCTGGGAACCATCTTAACATTTTTGGTCACAAAGCTTTTGTTCTAAATAAGCACAGAAAAGGAAAGTTCTCAGCAAAAGCCGAAGCAGGTATTTTTGTTGGCTATGCACAGAATGCAAAAGGGTATAGAATATACTTACCAAGGAAAAGCGATGTCATCGTCAGCCGTGATGTGAAAATCATAAATAAAATGTATCATGAAAATGGTGAAGAACTTACCTATGAAGACCTCTTTGGATACGAACCCTTCGCAACCTGAAACAGAAAAAGAAGAAATTAATCAACCAAATAAAAATAAGGAAAATAAACAGAAAAAACTTACCGCTGAAATTGTAACTAACCCAATAAGAAACCTGAAACCAAAGAAAAAAGTGTTAGAAAAGAAAATATGCACTGAAGAAGAAGAAAAAAGCTCTCAAAAAGGAGACGAAGATAAAGCAGATACTAACCTTGAAGAGGCTACTAGTACTCAGTCAACCGATACACAGCAAGTTGAAAATATAAATACCAACGATAGGAGGAGTACACCAAGTAATGAAGAAGCACAAGAGTGTAAAAGACAAAGAAAGCCTCCTACATGGATGAAAGACTATGTACAATTTGAAAGTTGTACTAGCTCTTCTGAAGAGTACTTATCAAACTATGCGTGTGACGAAGACGAACAAAACAACGAAAATAGTGATGAGTGGCATGAAGCTATTAAAAAAGAAATACGAGCTCATGTCAAAAATGAAACGTGGGAGATAAAAGAAAAGGACAATGGAGCGAATATCGTCGATTTTAAAATGATTCTAAAAGAAAAGGGAACAATTAAGAAGGCTCGTTTAGTAGCCAGAGGGTTTACCCAAAGGCCAGGGATAGATTACAATGAGACCTACTCTCCAGTGGCAAAACTGAGCTCCATCAGACTCCTTATCTCCACAGCCGTCACTGAAAATTTAAACTTACATCAGTTAGATGTGACCACGGCATATTTAAATGGAGTGCTCGAAGAGAAAATTTTTATGAAACAACCAGAATACTTAGAAAAATACTTACAGGAAATTATGTTAGAGGAAAGTTCTAGTAATGAGTTAGACGTATACACAAAGGCAAGAAAAATGTTAGAGGACATCAGAAAAACAAAAAGAGAGAAAGCCTGCCTAATAAAGAAGGCATTGTATGGGCTAAAGCAATCTGGGAGGCAGTGGTATAAACGATTTGACTCTGAACTGAAAGAAATGGGCTTTACCCCTTCCAACGATCCCTGTGTCTATACATTAAATGATGAAAATGGGAATAAAATGATACTAGGTCTCTATGTAGATGACATACTTATAGCCTACTCTTCTAAGGAAATGCTAAATGACATAATAAATAAACTTACCTCTATATTCGATATGAAGGACCTTGGACCTCCTACTGAATTTCTTGGAATAGAATTTGTCCTGAAAAATAATGAGTTCATTAAAATGAAACAGGAAAAATACATAGAAAAACTTCTTAGAAGATATAAAATGGAAGACTGCAAACCTGTAAACACCTGTTGAACAGCGCCTTAAACTAGAAAAAGGAGAAAATAATGAAAACTCAGACTTACCTTACCAAAATCTTATAGGAGCCCTAATGTTCTTGGCAGTGGCTACTCGTCCAGATATAATGTTCGCTGTCAGTTACCTCTCACAGTTCAACAACTGCTATACAACTGGACACTTCAAAGCCTTAAAAAGAGTCCTACGATACCTAAAAGGAACTAAA
The DNA here is from genome assembly GCA_019059595.1 of Marasmia exigua. Classification (NCBI taxonomy): domain Eukaryota; kingdom Metazoa; phylum Arthropoda; class Insecta; order Lepidoptera; family Crambidae; genus Marasmia; species Marasmia exigua. The sequence goes on from CM032473.1 coordinate 26,290,455, forward strand.
GGACTTGGACTGACTTTTAAGAAAGATAGCCTTGATCCGCTGCATGGCTTTGCAGATGCTGACTGGGCAGCTTGTATTGTTGACCGCAAATCCTACACTGGGTTTTGTTTTAAACACGCAGGAGCCATGATCAGCTGGGAATCACGCAAACAAAAATCTACAGCAATGTCAACAGCAGAAGCTGAATTTATGGCCCTATCTGACTCCGTTAAAGAAGCTCTACACTTGAAAAAGTTAGTAAATACTATAAACAAAGAGCCTCAGCAAAAAATGACAATTTACTGCGACAACCAAGCAGCAATAAAAATTAGTCAAAATGCTATGGTAAGCAGAAAAACAAAACACATCGATTTAAGAATTCACTTTATTAAAGAAAACATAGAAAAAGGGGCTGTAGAAATACAATACATTGAGACGGAGAAAATGGAAGCAGACATTTTAACAAAGGGCTTAGCTGCACCTAGATTCCAGAAGCTAAGAGAACAATTAGGTGTCCACTGATGCTGCTAGCTACTGCTGTGAGGAGGAGTGTTGGATAGCACCGCACTAGCCTAAATCCTCTTTCTATTCTTTTCCTGTCATCTGTCATCCATCTTGGGAATTTTCGTTGCTTCAAATAAAATGTAATTTTCACGTATTTATTAATCTTATTATTTACGTATGTAAATTCCAACACTATGTAATGTAATATTTCGTCTCTCGTATTTTATACAATAAATGCAATTAGTACTTAAAATCCCTGGAGTTTAACTCTGCCCAATAGGTTATGGGCCCAGGGTGCGATAGGCAATTGATTTCGTGACTTTTATAGTGAAAAACTAAAAAGTAGAGCAGTGTAAACAAATTATTGGACTCGCCCGTGATGCACATAAACTGTGATCGTGAAATGTAAAAGTGGACTCGCTCAAGTTGTTTACATCGTATTTTCTCGTGTTCGCCGTTTCTATTTTGAATTGAAATTATTGTTGAAGAAACATAACTATGGCTGCTTCTATAAAAAATGACCAGCTGTCTGCAGATAACTATGATACGTGGAAGATTCACATGAGAGCAATTTGAAGAAGAATGATTTGTGGGATTACGTGTCGGGTGTTATTGAGAAGCCTCATAGAACAGACCCAAAGTATGCAGACTGGATCAAGTTGGACGGGAAGGCTGAATCAGACATATTGTTGGCCGTCAGTCCTAGTGAACTCGCAGCGTTGGATGGTTTAGAAACTTCGAAAGCGATATGGGAGAAATTGAAATCAATGTACCAGTCTAGTGGACCTGCGCGAAAAGCCTCATTGTTAAAGAAGCTTGTGTTGACGCGTATGCAGGAAGAAGATGACCTGCGGAAGCATATTGCAGATTTTTTTGATGCTGTGAAGAAACTCAAAGAAATCGGGTTTGTGATGATTGACGAGCTATTGGCAATTTTACTGTTGTATAGCCTACCAGATTCGTTTGCTATGTTTCGTACTGCAATGGAATCGCGAGACGGTTTGCCGTCTACGGAGATACTGAAAGTAAAGATTTTCGAAGATTATGAAGGCAGGAAAGTTACAGTAACTGACCAGGGAGCTATGTTTGCGAAGCGCTTTCACCAGAAACCGCAACAGAAGAACGTCACACAGGATCACATAGTACACAACAACAAACGTAAGATAGAATGTTATCGTTGTGGACGTCGAGGGCATTATGCTAGAGAATGTAAGGCGAAAATAATAACGACTAAAAGTAAACAGACTGCACAACAAGCAGATTCTGAACGGCATGATTTGACGACGATGTTGAGCACGACCGAAAAGGTCATGTTGGGTGAACAGAAAAAAGCTATTTGGTGCATAGATAGCGGTTGTACTGGCCATATGTGCAATGACAGACACATGATGCAAGAATTCACACGACTCGAAAATGAACTGAATTTGGCAAATAATGAGAGTACACAAATAACTGGAATGGGTAAAGTTACTATTTCGGTTGATACAGGTAGCGAAGAGCGCCGTGTAGAGTTGCAGAAAGTTTTCCATGTGCCAGATTTACGTACAGGTCTGTTATCAGTGGCAAAAATGGCTGATCACGGATTCGAGGTTCATTTTAGAAAGAACGATGCTGTTGTTATTGACAAGAACCAAAAGGTTCACATGCGAGCAGATCGAGTGGGTAATTTATACCACGTGAGATTGAGTCAAGAGAATGCTCATAATGTTGGGGTGGTGAAGAAGCCAATTGATATGTGGCATCAACGCTTAGGACACATCAATGAACGTGACCTCAGAGCTATGGCTAAGAATGGCTTAGTGCATGGTTTGACCTTTGACTGCAGTGAAAAACTGTCCGAATGTGAGATATGCTTAAGTCAAAAACAGACGAGTAAACCATTTCCCAAAGGAAGCGTAAACCGCACGAATGATTTACTTGAAATTGTACACACCGATGTTTGTGGACCGATGAGACATCAGTCATTTGGTAAGAAGAAATATTTTGTCACTTTTATCGATGACAAGTCCCGCTGGTGTGAAGTTTATTTTGTTGCCAACAAAAGTGATGTTTTTGGAGTTTTTAAAGATTACAAAGCATATGTGGAGAAGGTAACAGGAAAGAAAATTAAGAATTTGCAATCAGATAATGGAAAAGAGTACGTGAACAAAGAATTTGATGATTTCTTGAAGAAAGAAGGAATTCAAAGAAGATTGACTGTGCCGTACACACCTCAGCAGAACGGTGTCGCAGAGAGGAAAAACAGGACGCTTATTGAAATGGCGCGCTGTATGATGCGTCAAGCTGGTAGTCCACCATCGTTTTGGGCTGAAGCTGTAAACACCGCTAATTATATAAGAAATAGATGTCCTACTACTGCTTTAAATGGTGAGATACCATATACAGTATGGAAAGGTAGAAAACCTACAGTTATATACATGAATCTTTTTGGAGCCAAAGTTTTCTACAAAGAAAAAGGGACGCCAAAAGGAAAATTCGAATCTAATTCAGAAGTTGGAATCTTCATGGGATATGACAAACAATCTAAAGCTTATAGAGTTCATGATCCAAGAACAAAGCGGATTATAGTAACACGAGATGTTAACTTCATGAAAGAACCTGCTTTTGACCATGAATATAGAGAGATTCTAGAAACAGAAGATGAAGAAGAAGATAAAAATATAGAAGTAAGTTTACATGAGACAAATGATGAAGAAGATACGTCTAAAGTGAGAAAATCGCTTGATAAAGTAAATGAAGAAGATACTGAAACTAATGAAAGACGACCTACAAAGAGAAACTCTAGAATTGCATGGGAAAATTTGATAGAACCAACTCCTAAAAGAGGTAGAGGAAGACCAAAACTTATACGAACTGGTTCAGTGGGAAGACCCCGAAAAGAATATACACCATGGCAATACAGAGCTGACAATAAAGAAATGACGGAAAGTGATAATTCAGATGATGATGAACATGTGGTACAAATGACAGCTGGGATTGCTACAGTCGAGCCTATGACTTGGCAGGAAGCGGAAATGAGAAGTGATGCAACAGGCTGGAGAAAAGCATTAGAAGATGAACTTTTAGCACAAATAAAGAATGAAACGTGGGATATAGTAGCACGACCGCATGAGAGAAAAGTTATTGGCAATAGATTGGTATTTGTTACTAAAACTACTGGAAAGAAAGTTCGTTTGGTTGCTAAAGGCTGCTCTCAACGGCCAGGGGAGGATTTTCATGAGACATCATCTCCAGTTGTTAGAACGTCTTCTATAAGATTGATAGCAGCGTTGTCTGCGGAGTTGGGCTTAGAAATCCATCAAATGGATGTTGTGACCGCTTACCTGAATGGAAAATTAGATGAGAAAGTATATATGGAATTACCAGAACAATTACATGAGATATTGGATAAGATAGTTTCCAAGAAGGAGGTTGGAATAAAGAGACAGATAATCACAGATAAGAAGATTATAGAGACAGCGAAGTTATGGAATGAGCAGATGAAAGAATGTGATGAAGCTGTATGTTTGTTGAGAAAGTTATTGTATGGTTTGCGTCAGTCAGGTTTGCAATGGCATAAAGAGTTAGTTAGTCAGTTAAAAAAGATAGGATTCGAGGCAATGCCTCAAGAACCATGTGTATTTTTCTCAGAAAAGGGTAGAAAGATTATGTTGATTGCTATTTATGTGGATGATATTATATTAGCGACGAATGATAATGTATGGCTGAATGATGTAAAGGAAAAATTAACACATGCATTTGATATGAAAGATTTTGGTAGAATTAAAACTTGCTTAGGAATTGAGTTTGAACGGGATACTGAGAACAGAGTGTATATGAATCAAAGAGCGTATTTGCAAAAGATATTAGATCAGTATGGTATGGGTGAATGCAAGCCGGTGAAGACACCAATGGATGGTCTTGTAAAGTTGGAGAAGCCAGAAAGTGTAAGGATAGATGTTATGAGGCAATTTCCTTATCAGAATTTGATTGGTGCGTTAATGTATTTGGCTGTTTCCACGAGGCCCGATATTGCTTATACAGTGAATTACTTAAGTCAATTCAATACGAATTATGATGTACAGCATTGGCAAGCAGCGAAACGTGTATTGAGATACCTCAAAGGTACTTCTGAATATGGACTAGTGTATGAAAAGACAAATTTACCGTTATTTGGTGTGGTTGATGCTGACTGGGGTACGAATGTGATAGATCGTAGATCTTACTCTGGGTTTGCATTTATTCTGGCTGGTGGTCCAATAAGCTGGGAGGCGCGAAAGCAGAAAACCATCGCACTCTCCAGCACCGAGGCTGAGTATATGGCTATTTCTGAGGCTACTAAGGAAGCTTTGTACTTACGGGATGTTTTGAGAAATGTGGGGACAGAATGTGAGGTTGTCACGTTATTTAATGATAACCAAGGTGCCATAAAGCTCGCTCAGACGAGAAACTATCATTCGAGGACTAAACATATCGACGTAAGGCACCACTTTATTCGAGATTTGTGCGAAAATGGTGTTGTATGTCTGAAATATTTGCCTACAGAGAAAATGCCAGCAGATGTTTTGACGAAAGGTTTGAGTGCTAATAAACATCATGAATGCTTGCATAATCTTGGTATGATAGGTATGTGATTTTTTGTTTTTCAGATTCGCTCACGACTTCGAGGGGAGGTGTTGAGTATACGAAGGCCCGTGAGCTAGTGCTATAACGTATGTGTGTAAAGTTTGAAAGAAGGATGTATGTCGCACTCTTAATAAAATAATGACTCAATTCGAAATTGCTAAGTTTTGGTAAATGGCAAAAAATGATTTGTGGTTTTAGAGCATATACTTCAGTCTCCTATAAAATTTTAACTATGATGAGTAGGAAGAAACTAAAATTACGGTTTTAAGCCTTCGAATATATTCTTTTAGATTTAGCAAAAAAATAAATGAATTTATATAATATGATAGTAAAAAAAAATGTTTGAAAAAACAATTTTGAGATGCGTCATTATTTCATGAAATCCACCCAGTCAATTTATGACGTAATTAAAAATAGGTCAATATTTTACTTAAAAATTGCCAAAAAAATCGGACCACCATTTATTTAGGTCACTGTTTTATTAAGTTTTTAATACAAAAAAAATAATTTTAAAAGTTAAGTCTCTTTTTGACAAAATATTTTTCCTTGGATAACGACTCAATTTGGAAATAAGTGTAGGTATTTTTAACTTAATTAGAAAAACAACAGTATAGTTTAAAATGTTTTATTAGAAAAAGTTCACGTAAAAAAACAAAGTACAAAATTAGCATAGATCTTGTTTCAACTGATAGTTATAGAGTTAAATTTACTCTCAGTAAATTGTATCTTTTGTTTGAACTAAGTAGTTATTTCTTAAAATGTAACTCTAAAAATGTATTAAAATCTAAAATAAGTCTTTATAAAAACGCACTAGGTGCAACTATAATTAATCATACTAACAATTAATAGCAGTCTAATCATCACCTTAATTTTCATTCTGCAGGGGTGGACCTTTACTTCCCTAGCTTCTCGTAGGAACTATATGGATATTTTAGACATAATAGACGACCATTTAAATTCTACCCAATAGGTACCAGGTACCTCCGATGCTATGCTCCTTGGTAGCGATACTGAAGAGCATACGAACACTGCTGGTGCACCTGGGACTGAGGGACCAGGTACTTCCAATGCAGAGTCGACGCAACGCACCAAAGGGACACGTCGACCAAGGGGCCAGAGAGTAAAAGGGTTAAGCTCTTTGGAGCTGATAGAAAACAAATATATCGGCTCGTAGCTCGTGACCTTCGAGCAGGCGATAGAACTGCGCATGAGTGAAAATACCAAGCAGAGGACCCGAGAGAAGGGGGAAACGAGGGAGCGGGCGTCAAAGCGCCCTCTCAATACCTCGTCTACCTCGAATCAAGGTAATCCTACCAAGGCACTGAAACTTGGCGAGCCTTCCACCTCGAAGCCTACCTTTAAGGAGGTTTCTCATCATAGACGCCCTGGGTAAAATGGACCAGGAGAGGATCGAAATGCTTCAAGGTGCTATCTTGGAGTGTATTGACACCTTAGACGATGGTGACGGCCCCAGGTTTATTGGATGCAAACCGTGCTCGGGTGGCATCCTTTTGGCGCGCGCAGATGAGGACTTGAAGGAGTGTCTCATCCGCAAACTGCCCATCATTAAACCCTGGGATGGGGCTAATCTCTCCGTCGTAAACGAAGAGGAGATGCCCAAGCCCAGGTACCGTATGGCCTGGATACAGGAAGCCAAACACGACGCCGATACCATGCCGGACTTTTCGAGTTGGAGGGTAATCAACCGGAAACCCCAAGCCTACCTTTAAGGAGGTTGCTGGGTCCGTTTTCCTTCGGCTTTCCGGTCTGCCTATCTACCATCCCTAGCACAGGAGCACTCCAGCAGGAAGGCCGCAAGAAACCTGCTTAATAAAACACACCACCATCGTAAAGAAACAGACACAACCTCGGCACCTATATATAATCCTATCCCATCCCTACGTTTTAGCTAAATTTCCTAGCCCTTCCCCTCCCAATCCCCCAAAACAACACAATGATTAAGGCGATACAAGTAAACCTCCAGCACTCAAAGGCAGCCACAGCTGCCCTTTGCCAAGGATTCCTCTGTGAGGACCTGGATATAGCCTTGATCCAAGAACCGGGGCTGAAAAAAACCACGGTAGTGGGGCTAAACTCGACAGGTAAGATATTAAATAAAACCTGCGGAGTGAGGCCGAGAGCATGCATGCTCTTCAAGAGAGATATAAATTACTTCCCGATCCCTTCTCTGTGTACGCTGTTGCAGCGTATATAGAGGTCTATATACATAGAGGTGTATATAGAGGTCTATTTTCCCCGGGGAGAAAGGTGCAGAGACACTCATAGTCAGCTCCATATATCTACCCGGAGAGGACCAGGATCCGGTGAACAAGGTGACGCCGGTATTGGAATATTGTTTGAAGAGAGAAACCCAGCTGTTGGTGGGTACCGACTGCAACTCCCACCACACATCATGGGGCAGCTCCGACACGAACGCAAGAGGTGAGTCCTTGTTTGACTACTTGCTCACCAACAATCAATTTGTTCTTAACGTGGGTAGCAAACCAAACTTTACCACACGTTCTAGGCAGGAAGTACTAGATATAACATGGTATTCAGGTAATCTCGCACACCGAGTAACCAATCGGCACGTCTCAGATGAGCCGTCCATGTCCGACCACACCCATATTAATATCTATGTACCTGTTTTTTATGAGAAAGCAATAAACGTATTTTTATTTATTTTATTTTATTTATATTAGGTACGACATAATATGCTCGGGAACAAAGGAACCGAACAAGTACCGAGACCCCATGAGAACAAACTGGGAGGGCTTTAGGAACTCCCTTAGGTTATACTTTGGAGATTTTAAATACATTAAAACTGTGGTCCAAGTGGAAGCCGCAACAGAGGATTTAGGCAGAAGCCTAATGAAAGCGTATCTAGAAAATTGTCCTCTTAAGACCATTAAGAGCAATAGGAACGCGCCTTGGCGGAACAAAAACCTGAAGCATCTGAGGCAAAAGGCCCGTGCCTTATTTAACAAGGCAAAAAAAGACAAGAACTGGGATGCTTACAGGAAGGCGCTAACACGCTTTAATAGGGAGCTCAGGAAAGCAAAAAGGAGATCCTGGCAAAAATTTGGCGGGTCCATCAAAGACACTACCCAAGCTGCCAGGATCCACAAAATATTAGCCAAGACACCTGAATCCCATCTAGGCCTGCTAAGGAAAGTGGATGGATCTTTCACGGAACCTGCAAACAAAGCACTCACACAATCACATTCACAAACGTTAGACTACACACAAATTATCACACTCATCATCATCCCATCCGCGCAGTAAGGAAATCAACGTAAATGGGCACTTTTAAATGGTAATATTTATCTAACAGCATTCAACTTCATATAAACGACGCGCAAGAGCTATACCTGCGCGCTCGGATCTCGGCATGTGAGTTTCAATCAATAACTGCGCGATTTAACGGCCGTGTCCTTGAAATCCTCATTATAGTATTAGCGTGAATTTGGCTAATTCCCGCGAAAAGCTGACATACGAAAGAATAAACAACACAGTGACTTAAATTTAAAAGTTGAAACTTATATGAAATGACACGAAGACCTTTTTTAATTATGACTTGGAATTAATATTTTTTTTTATGAAAAAAAGACCTAAATTTAAACATTACAAAACAGTTATGTAGTTTTTTAACAAAACAGAGACCAAATTCGGTTTGAGTTATATTTTTTTTACGATTAAAAAAAAAACATAGACCTAAGTAATAATTTGTCATTAATCCTATAATACATTTCAATAAAATAAAGACTCAATTTAAATGGAGCCTATATCAACTCAGAGAAGTTTACTAAAATAAAGTCCTATGTCAAAACCAGTCATTACTACAATAAAGATATTTAACAAATTTACCGATTTTTTTAGTAAAACACTGACGCATCTCCAAAATCTGCCGGCGTTTCACAAAACCCTCGCGCGCAATCGCCGCCGCAAGACTGAATTGGTCGATATTCGATGAACGAATGAGGTCTGCGCGGCGGGAAAGATAGTGACTCATAAATTCTATACGTTATTGTTTACAGAATAAGGTTGCTTTTTAAAGAAGTATGCTGTGACACTTGGTCCATAAGGTCGATTTTTCACTAAAACTCATTTTTCCGAAATTTTGAGTTAAGTCGTTATCTTACTAAGAGTGCGATGTATCGATAAGCATCTCTATGGGTTGGTTGTCAGTTGTCACTCAAAAATATGTCAAAGCCGTGCTATGTAATGTAATATTTCGTCTCTCGTATTTTATACAATAAATGCAATTAGTACTTAAAATCCCTGGAGTTTAACTCTGCCCAATAATGATAGTGTTTTTAATGTACCTTATTAGGTACACGCGCACTGCAATTTAAACCAAATCGCGCTTCTTCATCATTGAATAAAAGTTAATGATAAAAGACCAATATTTTCATACGGTTACGAAGCATAGTTCTTCCCCTTTAATAAGTAAAATCTATGCTTCCGCTCTAGGACCAGAGACTACAACAAAGCATCCTGATTGCTTGTTGCTGCGATTGACGTCACGTCCTGCGCGAGTGCATATCAAATTGCGCAGTAACTGCACTCGGCATCCTAATCGAGCGACAACGTGACACCCTTCTGGAGGCAATTAAGATTGAAAGGTCCTAGGCCATTCCGGGACCGTCTAGGAACACAACGATGAGGAAAACATCGGCCACGAAGCGTTCTAACTAGATTAGCTTTTCCGCCTTAAGACTTCTGGAAAGAGACTTGCATCATCATTTTTAACACAAATGAATAGGTCCATCATAACAGCGATTATGTCGAACTCCCATGTCGTACCCACTCCTGTAAAGGTTGGAAGATCTACACTGGAAGTTGTGGACGAGTATATATACTTCACTCTTACTGAGGTGTCGTAAAAGGCGACTAAGGTAAAGCTGCTGGCATGATCTACAGCACCCAGAGCAGGAAAACTCTGCACTTATATCAAAACCCTCGCCAACCCGTCTGCCAAGCGTGGTGAGTATGGCAATTACCCCTCACGTGATTGAGGGAGGCCCGTGCCCCAGCAGTGGGGACTTAAATGGGCTGATGATGATGATGATGATGATGATGATGATATATACCTGGGACAAAAAGTTCAACATGGTAACTCCAACTTCCAGAAAAAAGGTTAATCGACATTTGGGAAGTTAAGCAGCATATTTTCGGCCCATCTACCGCAGTACCGCAAGACGAAAGTCTTTAATGCGTTCTATTGCCAGTGGTGACATACGGAACCGAAACGTGCCCGCTTACAAGGAGTCGCTTAAGAAATCTCAAAGTCACCCACAGAGCAATGGAAAGGGCTATATGCTCGGAGTCTCTTGGCGTGATCGTATCAGGAATGATGAGATCCTCAGTAGAACCAAGGTCAAAGACATAGCCCAAAGAATTGCATTCCCCAAGTGGCAATGCGCAGGGCAAATTGCGAGTAGATCAGACGGCCAGTGGGGCATAAAGCTCCTTGAGTGGTGGCTGCGTATAGGAGGTCGAAGCCGTGGCAGGCCATCTACAAGGTGGACCGACGATCTGGTGAAGGTCGCGGGAATCCCTTGGATGCGGGCGACACAGGTGGCTTAATTTGAAGCCGCCCCGTAACTAACGAGGATATACTGGTCGCATCCAGCCAAAGAGACACACAGCGGATGTGAAAGAGAGGGAACCTCCGATTCAGTCGCAACGTCTGCTTTGAATTAGGCCCTCAGGACCGAGCTGTGTGGAGATCATTTGGTGAGGCTTATGTCCAGCAGTGGACGTTTATTGGCTGAAATTATGATTATGATGATGATCATATCAGCGTGTCTTTCCCAGTTGCATCCCCGTTTTGTCATTCCTGGGTACGCTTGGACCATGATGCAGGTTATGGAGAGTTTTGTAGGTAATACAATGAATCCACTGCTGCCTGACTTTGATAACCTTTAAACAGGGCAAACAGTGAAATGTAAGTACCTCCATGGTCCATGTAATCATTTACATGTTCAGTTCGCACTTTGTTATCTATTTATTCTATCAGTATTTTATAACCTAGATAAGGTACCTAATAAAAGAATGGCGTTTGTATTTTGAGGATTGTTCATGTTTCCTCATACCTATAAAAAGTCTTGGAAAAAGAGTATGAACAACCAGATATTTTGCCGCCAGAAATTCAAAACCTTTACAGAAAAAAGGA
>CM032473.1:26301820-26322823 GCA_019059595.1 Marasmia exigua
TGTCTTTTAGAAAAAAAAGGTGTGAGTCGACTGAGTTGTCATTTGAAAAACTTGTTTTGTTTACAGAAGCCTATGTTGTTTTAAAATTGCACGATTCAATTAACGTGTCTCCTTAATCACTCGACATTGGCAGGATTATAGATGTGTCGAAAGACACAGTTAGCAGCCATTAAAAAAATACAAAATCCTTGTAATTTTTCTCAGGAAATAAGGAATGCTTTAGAAGTGGTGACCCTAATATTGATGGACCTTCATCGGAATATCCAGCAGACGTTTAATCTATTATATTGTATAAGAAGTCTTTATGAAAATTAAATAGCTTTTTCATTAGGTTACACTGGCATTTTCCAGAGTTTTGCAAGTTTAGGTATACAATAATAATATCCACCAACTGATTACGGCTACGGCGGCCAATCTCAACGTTCGCCACGTACACAGGATATATAATATTATAGAGCTTAAGTGTGTGCCCAAACACAAGTGCACTCTCTATACCCTTACCATCACATTCCGATGGGACACTACTGTGACACGACCGGAGAGGGATCGGGCGCAAGACCAACAGCTTAACGTGCTTTCCGAGGCACGGGGGTACAAGACCGCCAACTTCTAGACTCCGGGCAAACACTAAGAATTGCTTATTGAAATCTATAGAATAAACATAGGATAGATACTCTTTATTGCACAGTTTACTAAATATAAAAGCTAGGTATACAGAGATACATTGTACAGTCAAAGAACGAAAAGGTTCGTCAGTTAAAATAATTGATTCGTTTGATATGCTAGAAGCACTTATTACCTTTCGTCAATTTGTCAGAGTAATATCTGTTGCATAGAAAATTATGCTTAACTGTTAGATCAGAAAGTTCAGATTTGCTTGTAGCCACATTGATTCCTTTTGATGTAAAGGCCTACCCCCAATGTTCTCCACACAGATCGATCCTGTGCCGCCCGCATCCAATGGATTCCCGCGATCTTCACCAGATCGTCGGTCCACCTTGTGGGGGGTCTGCCACGGCTGCGACTTCCTGACACGGCCTCCACTCGAGGACCTTTCCGCCCTAACGGCCGTCTGTTCTCCTCGCTATGTGCCCTGCCTATTGCCACTTGAGACATGCAATTCTTTGGGCTATGTCTGTGACCTTAGTTCTCCTGCGGATCTCATCATTTCTGAAAAAAGGTTCATCATCAGCCGCAGTCCACTGCTGTGATCTATCCATGGCTATTCCCATCCAGCTCTTGCCAGTCATCCTGCGCAGATCGTCCCCCCACCTAGTCAGAGAGCGCCCTACATTACGTTTGCCAAGACGCGGTCTCCACTCTAGAACTCGTCTACCCCATCGGTTGTCGGTTCTGCGGCTATTATGGCCAGCCAATGCCACTTAAGCTTGCTAATCCGGTGAGCAATGTCGATGACTTTGGTTCTCTGCCGGATCACCTCATTTCGGATTCGATCTCGGAGAGAGACGCCGAGCATTGCTCGTTCCATAGCCCGCTGAGCGACCTTTAACTTGTGGACCAGCCGTACCGTAAGTGTCCACGTGTCGGCTCCGTATGGAAAAAAGGTTGGCAAAACTTTTTTATAAAGGGTTTGTTGGTTTTTTTTATGATATAGGTTGCATGACTATGACGAGATATGACTGATTCTTGTCGTGCAAGCGAAAATTTACCTTAAGGTGACGAACCTTTTTATTCTCTATACCGTACGATTCATGTACATATTGTTATTTTACATGGTCTATGTAATGGTATGTAAAGGTTGTTTCTGTGAAAATTAATATCCCTTTAACCACATGCTCTACCGTGTTACGCGTTATTAAGCCGACGAAAGGTGCCGTCGATAGTCTCATCAATATTGTAGGTATATTTACAATAAAGTAATAGGCGAGTTTCTTGCCCAGAAACAACTTTCCGAGTCGGTGGTAGAATCGCATTATGGTTATTGACTTTTTTTAGTATATTTTATGTATCAACATATATGTATTAACATGTAAATTATTACATAAGTACTTATAAATAGTCTTAAATGATTCAAATGTATGACGATTTGTAAATGCTGTGTACAAGCCTATGCAAATAAAGAATTATTTGATTTGATTTGATTTGAATATCGAGTGGAAATATTATTACAAATATTTTACCACCAGTTACGACGCGTTCAGTTGTCTAATTGGTAGAACAGCCACCCGGATTGTGAAAGATGTGGGTTCGAGTCCCGCCTGAACACGAGATGAAAAATTTGAGTGTGTTATTTCATTATTTTGAACAACGTTTGAAAAAAAACATCTTTTCATATAAAATGGGTCCAGTTATGTCCGTGGGAGAACATGAATGGGCCGGCTCCACCGGAGTGATATCACGGCCTCTCAAAAAACCGACTTGAAGCAGCACTGTGCTGTGTTTCGCTGCGTGGGAAAGGGGGGGTTAAAGGTTGGTAGCGCACTTGTGACCATGGGCGGCGGCAATCGCATAAAATCAGGTGCTTCGTCTGCTCGTCTGTCACCTATCACATAAAAAAAAGAAGTGACTATTTAGTATGGGGAGTCGAAAAAAATTTCCAAACGTAGAAAAAACGTTTTTTCTATTTCTTTTTCAAAGGAATCACACACCTATCAGAAAAATTCATCATCAGCAACCCACACTCGTCCACTGCTGGACATAGGTCTCCCCTAATGCACGCCACTGCTCCCGATTTTCGGCCACTCTCATCCAGCCCACACCAGCCAGCCTTCGAATGTCATCATCCCATCTTGTCGCAGAAAAATTACATGACACATATTTGCAACACATAATAACAATAAGGTTTCCACAAATAAACTAACATTGTTTTGAATGGTTGTACGTATTTAAATGGATCATAATGTCTACTGATACATCCTATATAGCCGTTGACGGAAGAAGCACCTTATAAATAAATAAATATTCCACAACATCACTAACATTGATCTGACTTCGAGATAGGTAGCTCAAGCACCTGTGTTACGGATATGGGTCATTCTTCCGGATTCTTAGCGTCTTAATTCGCTGGGCTCAAAAAGATTGTTCAAATTATTTAAATTGAAATAAGAACACATAAAGACACCTACCCTTCTTTCAATTTAAACTTCTTCTGATTTCAATAAATAATAAATTTTAAATGCTGTCATATAAATTAGTAAGTAAGTAAGTAATTGTTTATTTGCCAGAATATGGTTACAAATGATCTTAAATAAATAAATTCCAACATATTCTATCGATGAGTCGATGTGCAAATGTCATTCAAAATTTTAATTTTACAATTCATAATTATTTTGATTAGTTTTATTTTTACATCATTATTCAGCAAGCTATCATTACATTTTCTTTTTTATTAAATTGTCAAATACATATAATTCACCAAGTCAAAATATATCTAAGTATGAAATTATGGTCAAAGTCAATATTAAATTATATGTCAAAATATATATATATATATATATATATATATATATATATATGTAAGTATGAAATTATGGCCAATGTCATAATTAAATTAAATGTCAAGAAATTTCAAATCCTGTCATCTAGAAATTCATTGATTGTATAATACATTTTGGAAATTAGAAAATTATGTAATGTCTTTTTAAATTTATGGTCTGGTAACAATTTAAATAGGTCAGGTATTTTATTATATATTTTTACCGCCATACAATTAATGTTCCTGGAATACAATGCCAATCTTTGATTTGGTATATATAATTTGTTTTCTTTTCTGCCTCTATAATTAGACAAGCAATTCTTTTTCTTGAATAGGTTTAAGTGTTTATGAACAAAAAGTCCAGTTTCATATATGTATAGACATGGTACAGGTAGGATGTTTAGTGTCTTGAACAGAGGTTTACAACTTTCAATGTAGTCTGCACCACAAATACTCCTAATGCATTTTTTCTGAACCTTAAAGACTCTAAGTATGTCAACAGAATTACCCCATAGTAATATTCCATATCGTAATACAGACGCTACATACCCATGATAGGCTGCAGTAGCGGCTGGTTTTGAGACTAGTTGTCTGATTCTATTTAGAGTATATACAAATCTATCTATTTTATTTATTACTGAGTCAATATGAGGTTTCCAATTACAATATTTGTCAATTTTTATACCTAGGAACTTAGTGGTCATTACATTTTCTATTTCATTATTATTATAGTGCACGTCAATATTTAAATGGGAACTTTGTTGAGTTTGGAATATCATTAATTTAGTTTTTTTAATATTTAGATTTAAATTGTTATCCTGTAGCCAATGTATTATCCTCTCTAAGGTTAAGTTAGATATAGTGTGGTGTCATCTGCAAAAAGGATAGATTTTTGATTAAGGCCGTTTGGTAGATCATTAATGTACAGAAAAAAGAGTAGTGGACCTAGTATACTACCCTGTGGTACCCCACATCTATTAAAAAAATAACTTGAAGAGAAAGAGTTCTTTTCACTATCAGACATTTTTGTTATTTCTACGCATTGTTGACGGTCTGATAAGTAACTTGATATCCACGATAAGGCAGTTCCTCTTAAACCGTACCGTTCTATTTTAGCTAGTAACAACTTATGACACACAAAATCGAACGCTTTAGACATGTCTAAAAATATAGCTAGCGTATGCATTCCATCATCTAGATTTTTTGTTATTTCTTTTATCAAATGAAAGCAAGCAAGTGTTGTGGACCTATCTTTACGAAATCCAAATTGTTCATCTTTGAATAGTCCTTCCATTGTGATGAATAAGTATATTTTATACATTACTCTCTCAAAGATCTTAGATATTATTGGTATCAGAGTAATTGGTCTATAATTGCACATATGCTCATGAGAATTATTTTTATGCACAGGTTTTACAACAGATCGCTTTAATTTTGTTGGGAATTGTCCTTGGACAAGTGAGAGGTTTATCAAATGAGTTAAGGCTTTGATAATAAATTTTGCACTCTTTTTCAAAATATCAGTTTTAATACTATCATAACCCGTAGAGTTAGTATTTTTTAGATTTTTTACTATCTTCATGACGTCATATTCATCGACCGGAGATAGATAGATGCTCTTGTGATGAATTGGTATATTTTTTATTATATGGTTAAGATCTCTTTTTACCCGACTACGGCAAAGCAAAAGGAGGGTTATGATTTTGACAGGCTATGTATGTATGTATGTATGTATGTATGTATGTATGTATGTATGTATGTATGTATGTTCATCTGTTTCCACGTAACTTCTTAACTACTTATCAGAATTCGACAAATGACATATCATTATAAGCGTCTTGATCGTCCGCTGGTTATAGGCTATATGAAGTTTCACAAAATCTAATGTGGCGCCCTCTAGCGGACAAAACATACAGAGTAAAAAAATAAAGTTATGATAAATATGCCGTGTTTGGTATCATTTGAAAGCGCTTGACTTGTATATATATATATATATATATATATATATATATATATATATATATATATATATATATATATATTACTAGCACTTGGACACCAAAATAGTACAAATAAAATAAAAGTAAAAAAACTAACCCCAACTACGACAAAAAACGTCGCTGAAAAAGTATAAAACAAGCCTTCGTTGTCAATTTATGCAATATTCACTATGTAGAGATAAAATTTCATGTTTGGAAAGGCGTAGTCACACGTTAAATATACTACCCTTTGACAACGTGTGACTGCGGATTTTCAAACATGAAATTTTATCTCTACATAGTGAATATTGCATAAATTGACAACGAAGGCTTGTTTTATACTTTTTCAGCGACGTTTTTTGTCGTAGTTGGGTTTTAGTTTTTTTGTCGTCAATATTGTTATTTGTCAGGTTTATAAAATATTTATTAAATTCGTTACAAATTTGAATTGGGTCAGTAATAAGTTGATTATTGTTCAATTTAATTTCCTTGATGTTATTAATTGTTTCTGAATGATGTAAATATCTTTTTAGTATGACTAATGATCTAATGATCTAAACTTATGAGCTCCTTTTATACAATATTTGTCTGGACTTAATCAGGAGTACCCAGATAAAAGTCCGAAAACTTTTATTAATTTATATGAAAGCATTTCGTATTAACGATATTTTAATACGCTAAATAAATAACTCAACAAATATTTCGCCATTGTTCTTTATTTCGTATTTCTAACTTAACTTCTAATTTGAAAAATATTTTTGAGAACACGGAATTGAGACGCGAAGTAACCGGAAGGTTAAATTTCGGAGAATCACCCATATCAGAATCAACACTTGGATTACAAATACATAATTCTAACAATAATTCTCACAGCATCTCATACGTTGACATGATTCCGTACTAAGTAGCTTAAGCACTTGTGTTACAGATATCAGACAACAGAGGAACACAAATATATACTTAAATACATATATTACACACAGACACTGAACAAACACAAGTGTTCATCGCACGAATGTTTGTCCAGGGTGGGGATCGAACCCACAACCTTTGGCGTCAGAAGCAGGGTCACTACCAATTGCGCCATCCGGTCAAACATATATACATCTAATACTTATCTTTTGTAAATACATTAATACATAGCAAACACCCAGACCAATACAAACAGACATATTCACACAAGTGTTTGTAGTGTGCGGGGACTGAACCCGCAACTCTTGCATCATAGGCAGCGTTCACTGCCACTGATCCAAACAGGTCGTCACATTGAGGCATTAAATATTCGAAATGGGATTGTACACCTAGCTAATCCGAAACCTGTCGATAAAAACCTTAATGGACAATTTTATACCCACAAAATATCCGATGTGCTCCAATAATGGCTGATAGAAGCCATGTTGGACTGTGTAATGTCTTTACTGGCCTATAAGTCAGAATAAGTGCTGGGACTAAGAGAAAATGCTTGCAATTCGTTTTTTAGGATTTTGCAAGTCTAGTAATTAAGGATAACGGGTAGGGCACACTAGCCACGCCTAACGATTTGAATTTTTAGCTACTAAAACGAATCTATTTTAAACGATTTCGGGGTTACAACCTCTCGGAAAACACGTTTTTTTTATGTAATAGGTAGGCAGACGAACTGACGGATCACCTGATGTTAAGCAATTTCCGCCGCCCATGGACACCCACGACACCAGTGGAGTCACAAGTGCGCTGCCAACCTTTGAACCCCCCTTCCCCTGGATTGGCCTCCGGTACCCTGACTCACGTAGCGAAACACAGCGCAAGCACTGCTTCACGCTGGTTTTCTGTGAGGACGTGGTATTACTCCGGTCGAGCCGGCCAAAGCGTGGCTCTTCCACTGTTACTCTTCCACTGTTCGTTGCCTTTAAATCTTGTTATAAATAGAATAGATCAAGAGGCTATTTATTAACCATACATATTTTGAAATACGTTTAATTAGAACCGCCTACGTAGACCTGACTCCCATAAGCGGTTTACTCGTAGGTCGTAACCGGGTTATGGCTCAAAGCGGGAATAACGTGGTTAGATTGCTGATTACGGGAGGTAAATGTGGAACAACCGCCAGTATCCTGATCAATCTAAGTATAGTTAGAATGCTAAGGCTTGAAAGTGGAATTTATACTACATAGAGGTTAAATTTAAATGATAATTTTCCCGGAAAACATTAGGTACATAATAAATGGCCTTCTCAAAACATTTGGTTCATCATCATTTCAGCCAATAGTCGCCCATTGCTGGATATAAGCGGCACAGGGCGGATTTGTGTGGGATCTCGTACATCGGGGGAGCTCGATGTTGTATATTTAGCCAATAAACGTCCACTGCTGGACAAACTGGCACATGGCCGATCTGTTTGGAGATCTCGTACATTGGGGAAGCCCAATGTTCTACATCTAGCCAACATGCGCCCATTGCTGGACATAGGCGGCACAGAACCGATCTGTGTGGAGATCTCGAACATTGGGGGAGCCTAAAGTTCTCTACATTTTAGACAATAGACGCCGACTGCTGGACATAGGCAGCACAGGGCGGATCTGTGTGGAGATCTCGAACATTGGGGGAGCCTTAAGTTCTCTACATTTTAGACAATAGACACGACTGCTGGACATAGGCAGCACAGGGCGGATCTGTGTGGAGATCTCGAACATTGGGGGAGCCTAAAGTTCTCTACATTTTAGACAATAGACGCCGACTGCTGGACATAGGCAGCACAGGGCGGATCTGTGTGGAGATCTCGAACATTGGGGGAGCCTAAAGTTCTCTACATTTTAGACAATAGACGCCGACTGCTGGACATAGGCAGCACAGGGCGGATCTGTGTGGAGATCTCGAACATTGGGGGGAGCCTAAAGTTCTCTACATTTTAGACAATAGACGCCGATTGCTGGACATAGGCAGCACAGGGCGGATCTGTGTGGAGATCTCGAACATTGGGGAAGCCCAATGTTTTCTACATTTTTGACAATAGACGCCCACTGAAGGACAGATTAGGCACAGGGCCGATCTGTGTGGAGAACATTGAAGGAGCCCTATGTTTTACACACAGATCGGTCCTGTGCCGCCCTCATCCAAGGAGCCCCCGCGACGTTCACCAGATCGCCGGTCAGGTGTGGGGATTCCCAGGGCTGAGAATTTCTTATATTCATTGGTAATACCTAAAGAATATTTATTTTATTTTATTTATATACTTTTCGTATCCAAACAACGGATGCAAAAATAGCGAAGTCTTAGTAATGGTCCAGTTTTTACCTTGGTTCATCGTCAGCCCATTTAAGTCCCCACTGCTGGGGCACGGGCCTCCCACAATCACATGAGAGGTAATTGCCATACTCACCACGCTTGGCAGACGGGTTGGCGAGGGTTTTGATATAAATGCAGAGTTTTCCTTCTCTGGGTGCGGATGATCATGCCAGCAGCTTTACCTTAGTCGCCTTTTACGACACCTCGGTAAGAGTGAGGGTGGCCTATTCTACTCTGCCGGGGACCACACGGCGTATCGATTCTATTTACCATTTTTTCTTGGACTATTTTGTAACGTTAACGCTTGACTGCAATCGCACATGATGGATGATGATGATAAGCTTTTTCTTAAAAAATGCCTGAGGGCCTGTTCTATGGCACTTGACATTATAGTCGAATTTAAGATTTTTTACCTTGGTTACAGAACCCTAAATCGAGTGTGTAATTGAGGTTTGTCCACCATACCACTCAGATGCTTATCCGCAGATTTTGATGATATATTGTTGTATGCTAACACGTAACCACAGAAGTTTGTTTCTGAATAAACCTTTTACTCCCATCAATCATGACGGGACTGGTGCGATTAGCGGCTGACGAGCCGATTTGCTCACGAGATATATTAATTTTACCCGTTTGGATACATGTAAGCAATTAATTTTGGACAAATTTTCATACTTCGTGTTAAATTTCATTTTGACGTGAGATTACCTTCAAAACACTCAATAGATCGGAGTTTGAAGGTCGCTCAATATATACAAAGAGGGAGGTCGTTTACGCCTGTCCTCAAGCAAACAAAACTAGCACTTAAGGGCACACTAGCGATGCCAATCGATTTTAATATTTAGTTACTAAACTGGATCTTTTTTGATCAAATTCACGAGGTGTTAACCAGGCACACATATTCTCTCATTCACAGCCTTACGTCCCACAAACACGCCCAATCACACAACCACACAGATCATCACAATCAAGACTCATTACCCCCACCACATCACAATCAGATCCGTAGTGTAGGAACTGTACTTGGCCTAGGCCCGTACATTTCTGAAAAGCCAGCAAATAGCTGTGATACTTAGCATATAGAGAACATAATAATAATAATAATCCTCACAACATCTCATACGTTGACCTGATTCCGTACTAAGTAGCTTTGTAATGGTACGTTTTTCCTCCCTGGGGTTCCTGCGAGCGTCGGCACAAGATGCCCCAGCCAGGATAAACTTATGCAGCGTAGCGGCAGTAGGCAGAGCATGAGAGGGTAAGGGCTCATAGGTTCGGTGGCTCAGACATTGATGGGTGATTATATTGTTGGGCGCCGTAAGTACCGGTTTAAACACTGGTATAAATCAAAGTGAACAAGAATATTGAAATATGCAATCCCACATAGAAAGGATCATTAAAAAAAAAGGATAATTATTAGAAATCCCCCATCAATCGAAGCAAAGGCATCCAATGAATGTGCAAAGTTAATACGTTTGACAGTATTTATTTATTATGCTACGCAGCAGGTATAAAAATTAACATTTTTATGTTATTACAGATATGAAATTTTATAAAATATGGACAAGGTTAAATTTGCCCAATAATACACTACTCGGCACATGTTTGTTCACAGATTACAAAATGTGGCAAATAAGTATTTTAAAAAGGTACATCTCAATTAAATTAAGTAACCTAGTACATGAACTAAGCTGAACTGACAAGTTATAAAAATGAGACTTAAGTTTAGGTTGCCCAATATTTCACTACTAGGGCCGATGGAAGTCACCGACCACAATGGGCATCTAACCACTTTAATTATACACATAGATAAATTAATATCTAAATAAACAAGTATAGATAGTGTAGACACACTAAAATTAGGGTCATAAGAGGATGACCAATCCTTAAGGTGGAGTGGGGTTACACACAACCCAGAGCGACCCGAACTGCGAGGTGGGAGACTGACCCGCGTCTCAGCCGGAGAGTCTCATTGACCAGGCCTAGCCTCTGAAACCCACCGACCTTCAAGTCGAGGATCAGCCTGCCATCCAACACACTGACCGCTTCAAGCTGCATGCAACCACACACCACAAATAGTTCTCACTAAATTTACATATATTTAGGCACGTAAAATTAAGGTAGTGATACAAAGTTAACGGAGCTGACAGTAGAACACATCAAGCTTCCAACGAGAGCTAAATTTATAAAAGAAAGAGAAAAAGGTGGGCGTTGGACTGTGCCACAGAAAGAAGTAACGATGTGGAATGTCTATCCACAGGAACAGATCATAAGGGGGAAAATCCCGCTGGTCGATAAAGGTTAGGACATCATACCTGTAGCTACGAGTGTGACTAGACAGGGGTTACTTATCGAAACGCCTCAGATCACGTCCGTCCCGTCGAAACAGTGTCATCACCCGCTCCAGCATAACAATGAGATGTCCAGCAGCAGCCGGCCTAGACCCGAATCTTGTTCATAGGACCTGGGATCTTTTACCTGGGACCTGGAGTCTTTTACCTGGGACCTGGAGCCCTAGAACATTGAAACATTTACATGTGAGAATAGGTTACTCAAATGTCTCAAACTACACGTGTCTACTTCCGAACGGAATAGTACGAAAAACAATTCAACCTTACCCAAAAGGGGATTTTCAGCATCAACACATCACACGGTTGACGAGACACATTTCCAACATCGACACAGTCCTGAAAAATATAAACGTTATTGACCACGCGACTTGCAAAAATGCCGGTATCGACAAACACAGATTGTTTAACAAAATTATACATACCAACAGTCGCCCAGAACAAAATAAACGTTATTTGGTCATTTTAATCGACCGATTACAAAAGTTCCACCAATATAACGTGGAGTACAAGAGAAAATATCACACCGGCGCAGACGCCATTCTGGTGAAAAAAGTCGTGTGTCCTCAATGACCATAGACAAGTTTTCCCTCTAAATACTTGTCAATGGAACACTGCATATTGACAAACACTTACAATATCAAAAAGAAATCTTTCCGCCGCTCAACTCACTAACGGAGATGAGGGTTTTAACAGATAAACCAAAAAATACCAAAGAAGCACATCCAGTGGAGGATAATACTTATTATCACATGACATCAGTTAAGATGACAGCAGCAAGCCCCTCACGGGCGCAGCAAAAACAAAACGCTCGCGAAACGAAACGTTCACCGGAGCAACTGTCACACTGACAGCGACTGACTACAGTCTTACAATTAACAACAAAACAATACGGGTTTTGTTAGATTAAAACAGAGATATCTTATAAATGACTGTCAAATCGGTGTCGTTTTCTGACACACGTGATCCGCTTACTCGTCAGATTTATATCGTTTTTGTGTCATTATCTCAGTGATTATTATCTTTGATTGAGTGCATGTGTTGTGTATGTCGGTAAAGGTTTGTTTGTAAGTAGTAAATACTAACTTTCTGTTATAAATTATATTTATTTACTGTATACATAACCTTAAATT
Source organism: Marasmia exigua (assembly GCA_019059595.1). Lineage (NCBI taxonomy): Eukaryota > Metazoa > Arthropoda > Insecta > Lepidoptera > Crambidae > Marasmia > Marasmia exigua. Next base: position 26,313,981 of record CM032473.1, read on the forward strand.
CCCTTGAGTGTCATACAGCGACGAAAATGAATATTCCGCCTAAGCCCCCGGACCCTCCAGATGATGGTCTATCCCCATTGGTGTTTTCCAATGAAAATGGACTACATTTTGGAACCCCGGTCGAGACATCCTCCATATCAATTTCTGCTTCCTCCAGTAGGAAACAGAAACGCCATGTGGAGAACTTAGACAGAACTGTAAATTCGGAGAAACGGACGCGAAATAATGATGATGTAGAAACATCTGCATCCCAACAATCTATTTACACCCACCCAAGTTTCTCCCAATCATACACTTATTCTGAACAGGACTCTGGACCGTTTATAGTTCATGTTTCGAGAGTAGAAGCTGACCCTGCCGCGGGTACCACTCTGAAGGCACTTAAATTTGGGCAATTTCTACATAACCATAATATAAAGGGCATTGCGAAAGAGGGTATAATAAATGTTGGACGGAATAGGGTATCTGTTCAATTTACATCTGCAAATGATGCAAACAGATTTGTTAAAGCTCAATGTTTACCAGACAATAAATACAAAGCGTTCATCCCAGCGTACAACATAACTCGTATGGGCCTAATCCGCGAAATCCCAGTAGACTGGTCGATGGACCAACTTGTAGATTCACTAGAACTTCCGGAAAATTGTGGCATTGTGCTAAAAGCAAGACGTTTGAATAAAAAGGTTACTGCTAATGGAAACACTACATGGAAACCCACTCATACCGTTGTCCTCACTTTTGCAGGACAAAGGTTGCCAGAAAAGGTATATGCCTACCATGCCTCTCTTCGTGTAGAGACCTACCAGCTACCTACCATACAGTGCTACAATTGTTGCCGTTTTGGACATGTAAAGAATCAGTGCAGGTCTCAACCGAGATGCTATCGCTGTGCCCAAAACCACCTTGGAGACTCATGTGAAGTGTTGGAAGTTGCCTCTACGTGCCTTCATTGTTCCGGAAATCACTTTGCCACCAGCAAAGGTTGTCCGGAGCAATCAAGACAGCGAGGAATAAAAATCATTATGTCCCAAGAAAGCATATCATACCTAGAAGCCTCTGCTAAAGTACCCAATGTCAGACGACCATATAATGAAGTGGCTAAGGCCTCCACCCCTTCCCTCTCACAGATATCCCTTCCTTGTTCCCCACATGTCCCCTCCATGTCTCAGTCCTACAGAAAGACCATAACTACCAGCCCTCGTCCCAGAATGCCCCCTTCTAGTAGAGGTTATGACAAACATGCCCATCAGGCAATAGTAGCTACTCCATCTTCTGCACTGCCTAACGGCTGTGCGCTGCAAGAACCCTCCCCCCATTTGCCGAGGATAGGTTGATAGAAACAACCGTTGCGTTGCTGACTATCATACTATCCAAATTTAACGATGCTCTACCGTCCAACGTTGCTTCTCAACTTGCTACTCTATTTAAAAGCATGCCAGTGGACATAATGCATGGCAACAAAACACACTCATCCAATGAGTCCGACGACGGACTCTTGCCAGTTCCTTCAATGGAATTGTAAGAGTATCCGTCGCAAAAAAAAATGAAGTAATTTATCTTTTTAACAAGTTCTCCGTGGCGGTCGCTGCCATCTCTGAGACATGGTTAGTGCCCGATTCCCTCTTTAGGGTGTCTGGCTATGCATGCCTTAGGGATGACAGGGACGACGGCTACGGAGGCTGTTGTTTATTAATAAAAAGAAATATAGTTTATTCACAAATTTCAATCCCCGCTCACAGCCCATCACTCAACGTGGTGGCTGCGAGAATATTTAACATTTCTTTTATATCTATCTATATTCCCCACCCTTCCCCTTCACTTATTCCTGACCTCCTCAATATCTTTTCTTCTGTTCCTTCTCCAATCTTTATTCTTGGAGACTTTAATGGCCACCACACAGCGTGGGGTTCCCGCTCATGCGACTCATTCTCAACGCAACTGTTGGATCTTTTCGAAGACCTCAACCTTTGCGTTTTGAATGATGGTTCTCCAACTCGTTTAGTTTCACCTTCACAAGACCCACGCTCTGCGGTGGACTTATCTGTCTGTTCTACACCTCTCTCCTCCCTCTGCTCCTGGAAAGTCTTACCCCTAATCCCACGGCAGTGATCATTACCCTATTATTATATCCCGACCCCTATCTGTTATCCCAGCTGTCTCTCCACCCCCCTTACTGAAGTATAAAGTAAAATATGCTGACTGGTCCAAATTTAGTTCAGAAATTAGAATACATTTGGATGGAGTACTCGACAATCCTCCTTCTACTGTTGAAAATAAGCTGGCCGTATTCATGGAGGCATTATCGTCTGCTGCGGAAGCAAGCATCCCTTTGAAGAGACCGAACCGCAAGAAATTAGCCCCTCCGCCGTGGTGGGACTCAGAATGCACGGAGGCGGTTACTCGTCGAAGGGATGCTGAAGCAGAGTATAAGCGCTCCATGACTATGGACAATTATGTTCAATATAAAAAGATAGCTGCGCGTACTCGTAGAATCCTCTCTAAAAAAAAGAAGAATGGCTGGGTGAACTTTTGCGAATCTCTTTCCCCTAGATCCCCTATATCAGGCGTTTGGAAGAACATTCGAAGGTTCCGTGGTTCCCTGATTGGAGCTTCACCATCCTCAAATGACCCATCAACCTGGTTGAATGAGTTTGCAAGTAAATTATCACCCCCTTTTGCCCCCACGGAAAACAGTATCCCAGCCTGCTACCCCTCTCTCAATAGTAGTGATAGGTTCGACCAGCCATTCTCCTTAGCAGAACTAAACTGTGCTCTTCGCGGCCTAAGGGACTCTAGCCCCGGAGAAGACGGCATTCCCTATTCATTCCTCTCCCACCTGGGTTCAACCGGGGAACAATACTTTTTAGACCTACTGAACACAATTTTTATAACAGGCAATATCCCTTCCTCATGGAAGTCTCAAATCGTTGTTCCCTTGTTGAAACCAGGTAAAGACCCAACCAACGCTTCCTCCTACCGCCCCATTGCCCTATCCTCTACCCTCTCCAAAATCCTTGAGCATATGATTAAGAACCGTCTCGAGTGGATCATAGAGAGTAGGAAATATTATTCCCAATAGCCAATTTGGATTCCGGAAATCTAGAGGTACTACAGATAGCCTAGCCGTTCTTACAACGGACATCAGAATCGCCTTGTCGAAAGAGAGTACCTAGTGGGTGTGTTTTTGGACATTGCGTCTGCCTATGATAACGTGCAACTTCCGGTGCTCAGACAGAAGATGCTTCGCATGAGTCTTCCAGTGAGGTTAGTACATTGTGCAACGAACTTGCTTATGGGTAGAACAATCAAAATTAGGTCGTTTGATCACTCACTCCCCCCCAGAAGTCTCTGGCAGGGATTACCTCAAGGTTCCGTTCTGAGTCCTATTCTGTACAACATTTATACATACGATCTTGAGCAATGCGTCTCTTGCTTTTCTAATATTTTGCAATACGCAGACGATTTGTGCCTTTATGTATCGGATAAATCAATTGTCAATATTAATCGCCGCTTAAATTCTGCACTCTCTTACCTAAACGATTGGCTTCTAAATCATAATCTATCCCTATCAATCCCTAAAAGTAACGCCATAGTATTCACTAGAAAGAGATCTATCCCGCTCATTGACATTCACTGTGATGGTCAACCAATCCCTCTTACTGACCAAGTTAAATTCCTCGGCGTCATCCTTGACACGAGAATGTCCGGTGTCCCCCATTTCAATTATGTGGCTCAGAAATGCGAAAAAGGAATCAACATCCTAAGGTCCCTCTCAGGTGTCTGGTGGGGGTCTCATCCTTACAGCCAAAAACTGCTTTATAATGCTGTAGTCCGAAGCCACCTGGACTATGCTTCTTTTCTTCTTGAACCCTGTAACAAAGAAGCATTAAACAGGTTAGAAAAACTCCAAATGAAAGCATTAAGAATCGTCCTTGGAGCAATGAAGTCCTCCCCAAAAATTGCCTTACAGGTGGAGGCTATGGACCCCCCACTAGATCTCCGCCGTCAATACCTCTCAGATAGGTTTATATTTAAAACCAACCAATCTAGTGATCATCCCCTCATTTCCCGTCTACAAAACTTATCCGAGCTGATCTCTCAACCTTCTTGCAAATATTGGGCCCATAAAAACCCTCCTCTAACAATTACTAGTTACAGAAAACTTCCATCCTTGTCTTACCCAATGGTACAGTTTCCATAAACCCCCTCTTTCAAATACCCTATGATGCCCTAATCTTTCAACCCCAAGTTGTCCTGGACTTTGGAATTCCCAAAAACGACCCAATGGCCGACTACAAATTCAACATGTATTTGAACAAAGATTGGCAAGATTGGTTGCCAATTTATACTGATGCCTCAAAATCACCGACAGAGGACACTGTAGGAAGCGCGGTATGGATTCCAAAGTTCCAGGTCATGCTAAATTTTAAATCTCCAAAGAATGTTCAGTATTTACAGGGAGTCTATTGCTATATTAGAGGCCCTAATCGTATGTGCTTTCGCATAAATTAAATAAAACTGTAATACTCTCAGACTCCAAAAGTTGTTTACATGCAATTTTGGGTAATTTATTTAGGAAAAAAGGAGTCTCACCTGTAATTCTTTCTATTAAAAATGTTATATTCCAATGCCATCTTGAAAACGTAGAAGTAGCTTTAATATGGATTCCAGGTCACAGTGGTATTCGCGGCAACGAGCAGGTAGACGTTTGGGCCAGAGAGGCCATACAGCTTGGCACCGCTCGAGAGCAAAATTTTGCCCACGACATCTTACCACACGCAGCAAAGTCACTGAGAGATGATTGGCAAAACCGGTACAGCGAACTGTCTAAACTCAAAGGTCGTCACTACGCAGGGGTTCAACCTTTGATTCCCCGGAGACCATGGTTTTTCAAACGGAAAACCGTGTGCAAGCTTGCTGTCTCCACTATTTGTCGCCTACGTTTGGGACATGCTTGCACTCCAGTCTTTTTAAATAAAATCCGTGTTAAGGACTCATCACTGTGCGAATGTGGTTTAGATGAAGGTACGACAGATCACATTTTTTTCAACTGTCAAAATCATCCTTTCTCGCTGTATGACATTCTCCCCCCTAGAATCCCCCGCCCTATTAACTTTTCTTTTCTTCTATCTTTATCCTTCTCCTCTGTCATAAAATATTTATGTAGATATATTATAAAATATAATATCAAACTATAACCGAATCTCCCTCATAATGTTGTGCTGTATATGTGTTTGTTTGTTTGTATACGTTTTATTATTTTGTTTTAGGTGGTGTAACCCTCAATTAAAAAATAAAAATCAGAATGAGTAAAATATCATTACACCGGTCAATTTCTCAATAATTATAACGTGTCTCTTTAATCGCTCGACATTGGCAGAGTTATATAAGTGTTCGCCGTGGGCAACACAGTAGCAGCCATAATTAAAAAAAAAAAAAAAAAAAAAAAAAAAAAAAAATATCTTATAAATTTAAATAATCCATCGTGTTAAAAATTGTGTCGTGAGGAGGTTCGACAAGCTAGCATGATGGAATAAGTATGCCATTTCTCTAAACCCACAACGTAAGCCAAAAGAACGACAATATCGTTCGTCTGGTAAGTTGCTAAAAAACACCAACTAAAACTATTCTATTTCCTAACTGTATTTATGTTTTAACGAATTATACTAATGACCATGACTATTTACCTTAAATATTAGATTTATCATATAGGTAGAAAATCGGGTGTTACAGCTTAAGCACTTGTGTTACAGATATCAGACAACAGAGGAACACAAATTATATACTTAAATACATAATTTACACCCAGACACCAAACAAACACAAGTGTTCATCGCACGAATGTCGAATTTCTGGATAACAATCTCTTGGCAAAAACTTATACTATTTATTAAATACTTGTACTTAACTTTTGGGTCTGCTTTTGTCGAAATTTGAACTCGAAATTTGAATTACCGCCAAAAGCGGTCACTAATGGCGTGAATCAATTTTTCGCGTACAAAAACGGACCCAACTTTTGTGCATGGTTATTTAATAAATAGTATAAGGGTTTGCCGAGAGATTGTGTTTCCGAAAATGTTTAAAACAGATCCAGTTTAGTAGCTAAAAATTTAAATAAAACCCGTCACCTTAAGTTAGCAAGAAAACAGATAAGTCTCAATGTATTAAATATGTTTTGTGTGCGGAGTAGCATAACTCTGTAATCAGCAAACAAAGGCACGGAACTTGAGTCTGTGGTATGTAATTAACCATTAAAAAAAAAGGTCGCTCAAAACTTTATGAGTTGGCTGATGCAATTCAAAGACTTCGAATTTGTATTGAATTGTTTTCGCGTACTACATACTTTATTGCACAAAATACACAACTTAAGTACTAGGCATTACAGAAATTTTGTGTACAATTTCGGCGGTCTTATCGCTAAAAGCGATTTCTACCAGACAACCTTCGGTTAAAGGACATTTGATAGTAGAGAAGGGGTAGGGGGTGCAATATTCAATAAGAAAAAAAAGAAACTGTAAATGTTAAAATATAACTTATAACCCTAATACATAAATAAAATACAGTATTATAAACTAATAAATAAGTTAGGCTCAGTAAATACATACACATAATATTGTGAGATTGATATCAGAGAAAGACAAAAATAATAATAATGTGATAATCAAATGGATCTAAGATGGACCATCGACTACAGGCTGCCGATAACAGGACGACTACGCGTACTAATTCAGTAAGTTAAGTTCTGTGGAACGGTTTGGCTAAAGCAGTGTTTCCTGACGATTTTTCTTCATAGACCTTCAAGAGAAGAGCGTATTCCTTTTTAAAAGGCCATTCATTAGCAACCTCTTCTCGATTTTGCAAAATGTTCATGGGCGGGCGGTGATTACATACCTTCAGGTGACCCGCCTGCCTCGTTTGTTCTACCGCCGCCCAAAGCTCCAACATTTAGTTTAGTAGCTAACAATTCATATCAATTGGCGTCGCTAGTGCGGCTTACTTTTCGCTTATCTAAATCCTATAACTTTTATACATCATCATCATCATCAGCCATTTAAGTCCCCATGCGGGGCACGGGCCTCCTTCAATCACATGCAGGGTAATTGCCATACTCACCACGCTTGGCAGACGGGTTGGCGCAGGGTTTTGATATAATAATTGCAGAGTTCTTTCCTTTCAGTGGGGGTGCGGTTAGTGATGTGTTATAGATCAGCAGCTTTACCTTAGTCGCTTTTTACGGACACATCGGTAAGAGTGAGGGTGGCTATTATACTCTGCGTGGACCAACGGCAAACTTGTATAACAATCTTTCCCCCCGTGTGTGAAAACGATTTTTGTCTCAAACCTAAAGATATTGAATCTTTAAGCCTCTCTGTTCCGATACTAACTTACGATGAAATGCGATAAAAGTTGGGGGACTAAGTTGAAACTTCATAAAGGTAAAGAGTTACTGACGGTAATGAATACCGATGCGTAAGGTTGGACCGGTCGTTACTAAGGTTGGTAACATTGAAATGCTAATTTTGTTATTATGATCACCACTTTCCTAGTGGTCTGAAAATAGAAATGGAAACATGTATACTATTTATGACAGGGGTAAATACTAAAAATATCGGCGATGATCGTAGGTAACCGAAAACACGAAACGATTGCGCGATGTAATCCACACCTAGCGCCATCTATGGTTATAAGTGAACTAAATTTTTCTGCAACGAAGCTGAGGGCGGGCCACTAGTTCTTTTATACAGTTAAAGTTACACAAAATAATGTACCACTCTTCGGAATGTCGATTTCTACCTAATAGTCTGTGGTTTAACTACCGGGCCGTATCTGGGTCACGATCGCGGGGCACGATTCCCGAGTCGAGCAAAAAGTATGTTTTAGTGTTCTAAAAGTATACTTTTTGCCTTGACATTCGATTGGGTTGTGATGACCAATCCGCATTAGGCAAGCGTCGTGAATTATCTAACCCCATCATAGCTAGCGATGACTTGATTTTATGATGAGGAATTTGCATTATTCTGTGCCTTTGCCCTGCACTAGGGAAGTATATAGGCTGAAAAATCACAAGCTAACAGAAAAATTAATCCAACACGCAGTATAGATTAAGATCCATTCAGTTTTTTCATTAGTCACGTATAATTTACAATAAAAATAGCCCGAATTTCAGAATCTGAGTCAAGAGAAGCAAATTAGAAAATAACATAATAGATATATACATAAATAGAATTTTTAATGTGGAGAGCCACGCTTAGGCATGAATGGGCCGGCTCGACGGAGTTGATACCACTGCCTCACATTTAGACCGAGCGTGAAGCAGCGCCTGCGCTGTGTTTCGCCGTGTGAGTCAGGCTACCGCGAGGCCCAATGGGGGGAAGGGAAAGGTGCCAGCGCACTTGTGACTCCACTGTGTGCGGGTCTTTCATGGGCGCGAATTGCTTACCATCAGGGATCCGCTGCTCGTCTGCCAACTCTCATATAAAAAAAAGCAAAAAAAAAACAAAAATTATAAGAGTCCACATTATATTATTTACTTTATACTATTGTTTGGTTTTAGGATGCTATATTTGTTTTTTTCTAAAGCATTTTCCATTTAACTCATGCTGTGGTTAAACCTATAATTGTAAGTGTAGTTAGCCAGAAGCAAACCTTGTTGCCATGTATCATTGCAACTTGCTGTAAATTTATATAGTTTTTAGATTTTCGCGTTGCATCATAACTATTAATGTATCAATACCGGGGATTAACACGATATTTTATCGTGAAACCAACATTGTGTTCTCACCTAATTGGCTGACGTTTCGGCTACGTTACAGCAGCCGTGGTCACTAGCGGACCGCTCCGTT